>VYXC01011827.1:1088994-1315987 GCA_013397175.1 Platysteira castanea | reverse complement strand
AAAAAACAAAAAAAAAAACCAAAAAAAAAAACCCCAACCAAAAGGAAAAAAAAAAACATACCCATTTCTGCACACTGGTCGTCAGCTGCCACAGCTGAGTACCCGCCCTAGTGGAATCAGTAAAGGTAGGTTGGTTTCCAACCCCAAAGCAGAACTGTTCACAAACCTAACTTGTGCAGACCAGCACAATCATCTGGGATTACTGTTGCCTAGCAGGAAAATCCCCTGAGCTTAGGTGATGCTCAGATCTACTTACAGTTCAAGGATAGTTATGGGGATGCTGGGTACTTGCTTGCTTAACTCACAGCTACCGGCTAGGAAATGGGAGAGGAGGAGGAGGAGGAGGAGGAGGAGGGCGAGCTACGCATAGGCTTCATTACTGACATGACAAGCGCTTCCCACGGGAAGGCTGAACGACGCGTTTGGCTTTGCGCAGCGGAAAGGACGGCGAAAAGGAGGAAAAGCTCGTCGGGCAGGAAAAACAAAAGCAGGACGAGCCGCACCTCCGCAGTCAGCTCCTCCTGGAGTCCTCCAGCTGCGGTCCCGGGTCCCCGACACCCCCAGCCCTCACCTGCGCCGCCTCTCGCCCCTTTTCCCCGCCGCTGCTCCGCCACCTGCCCGACGCGATCACCTTGGCTCCGGGCCCTCGCCTTCCTCCCCGGGCAGGGGAGCCCCGCCGGCTCCCGCAGCCCGGCCCCGCCGCTCCCCTGCCGACCACGGCCGGCCCGAACAGCTGGCGGGGGCAGATGGCGCAGAACCGCGGCCTCACGGCCCGGCCGCCGTGGCCCGGCCCAGAAGCCGCCAGAAGCCGGCGGGAGAGAGTGTGTCAGCCCTGCCCGGCCCCTCAGCCCGGCCTCAGACACCTCTTACCTAGGCAGACGCGGAGGGCGCCGGGGACATCAACATGGGGCCTCCGCCGCCAGCGCCGCGCAGCTCCGCCCGTCCGCCACGTCACTTCCAGCCCGGCCCTGCCGGCGCGGGGCGGGCCGCGGCAGGGATCCGGTTGGAGACCGAGGAGTTACCCGGCGGTCTTCACCGTGCACAGGCAGACGCCCTCAGTGGGGCTCGGGCACAGCGGTGTACCCGGCGTGTGCCCGACCGGGCTGCTGTGACCTCTGTACAGTGCTGCCACCGTGCCCTCCCGTCTTGTCCGTGATTACAACATCACCTCTGTCGCACTCACTCACCCCGAATTAATCATCTCCTCTTCCGTCCGACGTCAAGACAGAGGCGTGCCGTCACCCTGTTAATCTGCCAGCCTTTGTAGGTCTTCCCAGAGCAACGGAGGGGTGAGATAAGAGCGACTGTACACGCTTACACAGGGTTCTGCCTGGGTACCTTGGCGGGTCTCCATGAAAGGACGTTACATCACACACAACACCGACTCAGAGAACCACGGAAGCACGGAATCATTTAGGTTGGAAAAGACCTTTGAGATCATTGCCTCCAACCTTTGACCAATCACCACCTTGTCAACTAGCCCGTGGCATTAAATGCCACGTCCAGTGGTTTCTTGAACACCTCCAGGGAATGGTGACTCCACCACCTTAATCACTTTAGTTGCCACAAGTTTATACAGGATTAATACTTTTATCACATCTGATAGTTTTAAAACAATCTAGATTTAAATGGTTTGAGCATCACGGCTTTTCCGACTGTGCTCACAACTACTGCACAGACTCAACTAGATTTTCATCCAAAAGCAACTCATAGAGCACTTACCAGAGTCACAGGGCTGACTAAAAGCAAGCAGTGATGAGTGATGAGTGCCCATCACTGCTGGGCAGGATTTGTCCCAGTGCACCCAGTGGTAGTTGCCACTACAGTCTTGAAAATCATCTTAAACTCTTTGCAGCTACCATTTCATATGTGTTTGTATTTGAAACAAACAGGTTATGTGGAGAGATGTAGTGTTATTATAAATAATATTATATTTATGATATTAGAATTATCGAGTTAGGTTTCTGACGAGTTCACCTGTGTTTTTGTGGTCAATCCTAACAGAAATGAAACTAAGCTGGAGCATAGAAACTGTCTTTAAGTAATTATGGTTACTCACTGTACTTGCACTCCTTGTTTCTGAAAACAATCTTATGTCTTCAGGTGTACTACAGGTTACGACGTTTATCCTTTGATATGTAGCCACAATGAATAATCTCTTAAATCATCCATATATTCCATCTCTCCTTGGAAAGCAATAAATTCCCTGCATAGTATTAACTGATCATTTTAAAAGACACAAGAAGTGTATGTAGAGCAATCTCTCCTATTAGACCAGACGAACTTTTGTAGTGGAAAATGAAACCAATATCTTGTTCAGCAATAAATATTTGTAAGGAAGTAGGAAGAGCTATTTCTTCTTATCTCAGCCCTCCATTTCTCCTCCTTGCTGCTCTCTGCTCTGTATGATGTGATAAAGAGCTAAGAGTCACAAGACACTGTTCTCATGTGGGCTGGAACTGAGAAAGAACTTGGGGTTTACAGTCACCAACTGGGGAATATCAGCGTTGGTGACACTAAGTAGTTTTGGTTTCATTTAAAGCTATTATAGTACAGGTTTATGGGAATATGATGGGAAATTTGAAATAAAGGTTTTCTTTTGCAGCTAACAAAGATTTTACAAGTGAATGCCTGGGAAAACATACAAACAAACAAGCCATCTCTGTTTTCTAATTTTTAAAAGTACTTCTCCCCAGTTCTGAGTTTTCTAAGAAACTGGAGGTATTTCCATGTTCACTTCATAAATGTTCATTCAGTCAATAAAGGTAGTTATGGTTCACTCATAATTCAGTATTCAGTTACTATTCCTATTATTTAATGCATATGGAAGAGTTAAACTATATATGCTGGCTTTCACATGTACAGTGTCAATATTAGGACAAATAAATCAAGAGTAATCTTGTATTTTCTTGTACTTATATCCACAATTTTCAGGAAAATGTATTTTTAAACTTTTAAACTCGCTATCTTAACCACATCTATATAGTGCTTATAATATATACATAATATAAAACTTTCTGACTAAAATAAACATCTAGTTTAATGTGTTCTCATGTATGCTTTTTCATGCTAGATTCAGATGCCAATCTTATCCTTCTAGAATTTATATATATTTTACAGAAAGATGGTGCAGAGTCTTTTCTAATTTTGCTATTTCCCCATTGAGATATGAAGTACTTGACCAAAATGTAGAAGTGGTGCAGAGTGATCCCAGAATCAACAATCAGTATCCTTGTACAAAGATCTGAATGAAGAAAAATGTGACTGGAACTGGTGAAACTTGCACTTGGCTCTGAGAATTAATGGTTGAGTGCCTTAATAAGTCTGAATTTGCTAGACAGATACTATTTCCTGAAATTCATCCATGTGATATAAATCTTTTATGAAACTTGCTCTTGAGCAGAAAAAAAACCAAAAACAATCCAAACAAAAACAAACAAAAAACCCCACAAAAACCCACCAAACAGAAAAACCCAAACAAAACCAAAAAAATTCACCAACAATATTTTTACATCCTTTCTTACATTCTCTCCAAAATATTTAAAACAAAAAAAAATGTTTGATATCAGCATTTCTAACAAAACCTCACTCTTGTGTGATGTGAGATTCTCTTAACACTAACACATTAATTCAATTAGAAAAGCTTATTACAGATACGGTGACAATAATCCCATCCCCTTCTGGCTTGATTTTCAGCTTTCCAACTCCACTGATTTCAGTAACAGGAAACTGGTTTTGTTCAAGCCAGTATTTTACCAAAAAAACTGTACAGTTTTCATGTACACCAGAATGTACTTTAAACATGTAGTATCAATGTTTAGCCAGTATTTATGCGTATTTAAAAGAAAAAGAAGTGATGTATCAAGTATCTTTTTAATGATACTATGTATATGTGTATATATATAATCAAAACCATGTTTGTTGGAAGGGATGTCCAGAGCAGCTCAAAGGAGCATGTTGCTCAGGGCCTCGCCCAGCCACATTTCGAATGTCTCCATGGATGGAGGCATTCCACTGGCACATAAAGAACCTGTTTCAGTGATTGAAAACACTCACTGTTAAAAAGTTTCTTTATATAAAATTGGAATTTCCCATGTTCCAGTTTTGTCTCTTGCCTCTTGTTCTTTCACTGTGCACCTCTGAAGAGCCTTCTGTTCCATCTTTTCTACACCCTCTGCTTAGCTGGTTGTAGATAGCAATAGGCCCTGAGGCCTTCTCTTCTACAGGCTGAAGAAAATCCCTGTTCTCTCTATTTTTGTGTCTATATGCACAATCCCCAAAGAATATATGTCAGATACATTTCACCAGGGTATTGACTTTGAAATAAAAAGCTGGCAGAACCCTTTTTTAAGGGTCTTTATTTCTGAAGTGCATAAATATGAGGACAAATGTACAATGGCAAATTACAATTGTGGTTATGATAGAAATATTAAATAAAGTAAAAAGTGTGTGTGAACGCAGTAGCTAGATTTGAACATTACTAGATTCCAAAGAAGTCTGGTTTGGCCTGCAAAAATTTCCCTGCTTTGTAATTATACTACAGTGTCTTGTGACACTTTGTCAGGATGAGACTAGTCCTTCCTCAGGCATGAGATGAATGAGGAATAAAAACTGTAATAATGAAGAATAAAAACATGCAGTTAACTGGAATTGCCAAAGGAAGTGGGGAGCAATTACAGACTCCCAGGGAACAGAGTCTTGGGTGTTTGCAAAACATTATTTTCATAACTACGCTATCTTTTTAAACCTGTGATCTCCTTCAGTAATTTAGAGCCTTGAAATTGAAAATGTATCCCTGTCACTTCTGTTTAACCTTGGATATATGTGATATCTTTTATTCAGATCCAGAGCCTAACATCTTTTCTTTCATTTGTTTACTTTCTGTATTACAGTCTGAACCAAACCCATGATGAGTTTTTGAACCATCCCTGTATTTCTCCCCTCTGAGGCCTATCTTTGCTTTGCATGAGTGACAGAAAAAATATATTTCTAGGTTTTATTACCAGAGAAAGGTACTTGATATTGCGGATATTCAATCTATTGGCATGACATGATGATATTGATGAAGTGTGGTAAGGAAAAACGCTTCCGTTCAAATGATTTGATTTCATTTTGGTTTGACTCCTATTTCAACACTTCCAAGTTTTACAAGTATGGGCCATGTGAGATGTAAAATATATATATTGATGTCACTAATCAGAAGCTCTTTCTGGTCATGTTGTAAAGCACACTTAATCAACTTCTTTAAGATCATGTTACAGAAAGCTATTAACTATACTCTTAAAACAGTTAAATAGTTATAAATAATGTTTTATGTTATGGCTGACAACACTGAATTGCCCAGCATTTAGGGAACCTAATCACAGGGCATGCAGTCGTGGCCTTCCAGTAAGATGGTGTGGCAAAACTTTGGAACATATTAGAAATCCCATACTTTTGCTAACATTTCCTATTAAGGAGAAAGTTTCTCTCTGTGTATTTTGGATTTATTTCCCAACACTTAATTGCAGCTGATGAAGAAAAGCTATTCAAAAGCTGCCAGGATTTTTAAATCTGTAGAGTGAGATTGATGAAATTTGTGGGTTTTCCCAGAAGAGTATAGGTGAGAGCAGACATGTAAATTTTGTATGTGTGTGCATGTGTGTGTGTGACAGAGGAGAGAGCAGGAGCTTACTCCTAAGGTGTGAGACTTGGCAGCACTGCAGTGTACAATGGGCACAAGAAACCGCACGTCTGTAAGTGACTGCATTTGAATTGCTGTTATTTCACTGTTAGGTTACTGTATTGTTGAAGTGAAAAGGAATGTTTTTAATAAATGCAAATAATGAATTAAATGCTTGCACATACTGAGGCTTTACCCTCTGGTGTGTAATTAATATATGTGCACTGGAGACCCAGGTCTGGGGGAGTGTTTCATTTCTTATTTATGATGTTTGCAAGGGGGTTTTTTCCCTCCAGCATACCTCTTACTGGCATACACAGAACGGCATGTAAATGACCACTGAGTAGGTGTCACTGAAATCTTAGCAGATATAGAACAGGTAAATACCTTTGTTTGGTATGCTTTAGTGGATTTACTGTTTCTCTCAGCCTTTTATCTTTGCTATCTGAAAGTAATAGGAAGCTCCCAAATGACCAACATTTTGTTTTCAGGGGCAGGAAAACTGCATGTGGCAGGAAACAAACAAGCAATGAGATTTAAAAGTTCTTGTACCTTGGGGCACAGCACTTAACCCTGAGGGACTGAAAGAAGAAAGGCCCTTTCCACAGCAGCTGACAGCATGCTTCTTGTATCCCCTTCTGGGTCCCCCTCCAGCACTGGCTGCCACCCCTGACAGAGCACAGATGTGTCTGTATACTCTATCTGCATGAAGCTTGGCAGCTTTCCTATTTTTTCATAATGGTATATGTTTTTCTGAAAGGATCTACAGATGTCTGAGTCCTCATACTAATGCTGTCTCCAGCTCCTCTAGCCTGGCTTGGCCAGTTTTGTATCCACCATTACACTGGTTTTTCTTGCTCCTTGGCTCCCTGAGCAGCTGTGCTCGAACTGGGGGAGTTTGGTGGAGCTTCACAACTCCCTGCCAAGACTGGTACCCCTTGAGTGATGCAGGAGTCCTTTGTCAGCCTTGACTTGGCACCAAGGAAAAAGGCTGCCGGGCCATGCACTGCACTTGTGAGAGGCTGTGCCTGGCCTGGGTCTCAATGCAGAGATCGACTCGTGCTGCTTTCCCCATAGCCCCGCATTCAGCTTGGAGACGGGTCTAAAGCTCTTGTGTTGCTATTTGTACAGAAAACTTCTCAGTCAACAGATCTTCAGTCTCACCTCCTCCTACTGCTTGAGTTCTGAAACTCTTACATTATGAGATCTTAAAGTCTATGAAAAAAATAATGACCATATTGCTACATACGTGACATACAAATCAATTACTAGGAAAAACAGTGCTAAAATGAGAATTCATCTTTAATTCACCCCTCAATGATTTATTATTCTATTGTGTCTAATAACATTTTACAGAGAAAAATATGTTGGATTTGCTATGCTAATTGACATACAGAAAGTAATGTCGTCTTTCTGGTGTTATTTGATCATCACCATTTAGAAATGCAAATATATTCTAATCACACAACTTTCATACCTTTTCTTATTTCACAAATTAATTTTCCTGTATAAAGAATATTTTTAAAAGGCAGAATACTGTGGAGCTTACATTTCTAGAACTTTCTACAAGAAGAAACATATTTAATAAATGGCTCTCCCTTTTGCTAATAAATATTTTACACTATATGGTAGCCAAGTTAGCATATTTTGTTGTGCAAAGTGTGGTTGCATGTTGTTGTGTTTTGGAACTGGAAACTTCCAATCAAAATAAAATTTACATTATTAATATGAATAACAACTCTTACTCTTTTGAATCCACAGTAAGATTACAGCCATGACATATGGCTTTAGTTCACTACATGGCAAAGGATCTGTTGGGCCTGTAATAAGTGTTTTGTACACAAACACCATGGTAAAAATCTGTTTTTACAGTGTTTATTTCCATTATCTTTGCTAGGATATGTCAGTGGGCAGCATTTGGTCTGCATATCAGCATATTTTGAATGTACTATGTCTGTGCTGAAGGAGAGTTTTTAAGGCTTTGTGAAACTGCCTGCTTAGATGCTACCACTGAGGCCTGACTGAACTTGTCAACAGGATCTGTTACTTATATGGCCTGTAAGTAGCGCAGCTTTTCCATAAAATTGGGTGACAGATGTATGAGTCTGAAAAACACTAAGTTATCTTACCAGATTTGAGACCTTCACCCATCATAATCCACACATTGATATCTTTATTTTAGCATTCCCGGAATCCAGGCATTTTTCTGCCTGATAGAAGAGATGCCAAAAGCAAATTCATTCTGTAGTTCTCTCTCTCCTTCCCAGACCTTTGTTGACTTGTGGTCCCCATTCTGCTGCATTTAGTCAACTGCCAAGGGAGAGTTCATTGAATGTTCTTCCCAGTTGTTTACTAATTAAAATGCAGTTAGTCTTAGTTTTTGTCGCATTAATTACAGGGCTGCTGGGGCCAAATGAGCTTGTCTGTCAGTGGGAATTTGCACGAGCTTTCAAATGAGATGAATTTTCCCCCACAAAAGAGCAAAAAATCTTATGAATTGCATCCACTGCATGTCTAACATCACCCTGATTTTCCATTTACATATTGCTTTTTGATCAGTTTACACCCAGTATTTCACTTAGAAATCATTTATATTACAACTGTACTCAGCCTTCAGTATTATTAGGTAGCATGGAATATATTCAGTGATGGTATGAAAGTTATTTCCAATAGGGCTTATGAAGAACAGCTGAGCAAGTTCGACCTCCTGACCTCAAAGTGTTTGTTTACTGGGAACTATACTCCAGTTCTCTACATTTAATCTGTCTTGGACTAGGCTGACATTCCCCTGCTAGATTTATTGTATCTCTAGAGGCTATTGGAAACACAACATTGTCACTGTTTATCTAATAAGATGATGATGGGATTATATTAGTCTCGTGATTATTATACATTTATTTTCATTTTTAATAGTAACAAACTGACTTTGGTTTCATGTTTAGTGAAGGTAATGTGTTACTAGGGAAAAAAACATTCAAAAAGAGTACTTCTCTTTCAAACAAATCAGTAATGGAAAATATTTTTTTATTCCATCTTATTTGTAAATAAGATGCATCGGTTTGTGTACATGAATAGGCAATGCTATGTCAATTTTACAGATATTATAATAATGAGAAAATCTGACTCAGAAAACTGGGTTTCCTAAATCAACAACTCTGGATTTTGGAAGCTTGTCATGATTTTTTTCTCGTGCATCTTTTCCTAGAATTTATCAGATATCAAAAGGCAGGCACAACAGCCCAAATTTGCATTTTAATTATACTTAGTTATAGTCAAGGTGTCCAGAGTAAATTCATTTCTTATTACAGCTGGTAGCTCTTAAGACAACAAAAATCACATTACTTTTTAACTTCAGTAGGTGAATGCACTAATATATAACAGATTTAAACCAGAATTATTAATAAACAAGCTGTTCCGTACATACGCATTGTCTATGATGAAATTATACTGTTAGGCTTAAACCAAAGGTGCAATTTGTATTTAGAACTCCTAAATGTGACATGGAGTGTATAAATTATAAATTTTCAGTAGGGCTGAAGGGTAGAAAATAAGTTCGTTCTTTTTTGTTGATTTATATTACTTTAACAACAGTGTTACTTTATCAAAAGTTAATTAATTGCTGTGTTGATCTGCAGTGGGTTATGCTCCTGGATACTATTTCTTCCAGCAAGCCACTGGAGCAAGAATGCACCTTGATCCCTCAGAGACCTTATGTTGCTTCTTCTAAAATCAGGAACAAATTCTTAAGAATGTTGATAGGAGCAGGGTTACCTCCCATTGGGTGAAGTCAAGACCTTGTTCAGGAGCGTGCCATATAAAGAAAATGTTTCTGAAGCAACATTGTTTACACTTTGGTGTAGGAAAACCCAAGGACTGAGTTAGCGCCAGGTTTCCTCTTTCTATATAATAGGGCCGTTAGTTCAGGATTTTATCTGATTAATGTGAGGTTGATGCTTTTAGCCTGATACACATATGTTGGTTGGAAAAACCATATTTTTTCTGTGTTTTCTGCATGCATCTTTTCCTGGGAAACAATTACCTAATCCTTACTCAGACTCCTTACATTTGAGATCAACATACCGTGTAGCTTTTCCACATTGCTTTTCCCAGTTGCCCTACTATGTTCACTTTCTTTTGCTACATTGTGTCCGGGGAGACACAATAAAGACGCTCTTACACCTGCCAGCTTCAGCAGAAAGGAGGAAATTACATCGATTTATTGACATTATCTTATTCTTATACACATCCCAACTCCACAAGGGATTGGAGAGCATGTCACTTCCTTCTCCATCCCACTGGAGAAGAAAGGTGCTCATCAAAGTTGTCATATCACAAAAGGAATGAAAAACAGAAAATACTGTTAAGTAAACATCGGCTACTATTTACATAAAACTGTGTGAAAGGAATCTGACTCCAAGGTTAAAACCAGAAGGCTTACAAAATTCCAGGGCAACACTACATCAGTACCCAATAACTGGCAGAAGGGCATTGAGTGACTGTTATGTGCAATTCCCACACAAATCAGTGTGTTCTGCATGCAGTGCATTGCAGGTAGAAGTAAAAACAAAATCACCATGGCTGATACCAACTATTTATCATACGTAGCAATACTACTTCTGGAATTTGTTATATTCTTCAGCTGCTTTTGCAGAAGCTGCTCATCTAAACTGAACCAAGGTCATCATCCTCTTTGCATTTCTATGTCATGTGAAAGAAGCTTGTAAAAGAAGCTATTTAATAAACAGTGCTAGATTCTAAATCCATTAAAAATGCTAAACATACCTTTCAGTTAAAACACAAAAATGAAATCAACTCAAAATTGCTATGGGATGCACTATTGGTAACTTACACTTTAAGGGTTTTGTTTCACTTCTCCAGTTCTTCTGTCAGTTTTTTGTGTCATTTCATGGTACAACATATATGCAGTCACCCACATAAAACATCCTACTTATTTGTAAAAGACAGTAGTGATTGAAGTTGCTCATAACCAGAAATGCAACACATTCCATTTAGCAGAATGCTTAAAAAGACTAGTTCTTTGAATGAAGGAACTTTGGAAAATCCACAGTATGTTCCATGAAACTCAGCTAGATAAAGTATCTCTATTACATTCTCCTTGTGTGGAAATTTGAAAGGGACAATTGAATTCTTCTTGGAAATAGGTACTTGAATCTTTTCAGCTCTCCAGGAAACCCAGTCAGCACAGTCTAGCGTAAACATCCTAATGGGATTTATCAGAGCTAAAAAGAGGGCAAAACCTTTAGTGTTTAAGTGACCTTGGTATCAGTTAGTACAAATAAGGATGCACTGGTACCCTGGGGTAACCTGCCCATTCTAACACTCGCCTGATGTCCCAGTGAGATGCAACTGCTTTCCAAACTACAGTACAAGTACTTCTGACAAAACAGACACTACATCTTCATACCAAAACAAAGTTTCTATGTTCCCCCAGGGCACTGCATTCCCACAGAAGCCTGGAATTCCTGTCCCCTTAGGTACGTGCAATATTCCAAACATTGCACATCTTTAGCTCAAGGTTAGTTACTAAATTGCACACTACTGCAGGATATATCATGATTCAGCAAGAAATAAAGCAGGTCCAGTTACACAAGGGCTTTTTTCTGTAGGCAAAAATAACCACTTGCGTTGCTGCTTATGCATTCCAGTTCGTTATCTAGCAAAATGTTCACAGCTAAGAAATGAATGCTGCCCCAAGAATCCCAAATCAAATATTTACACATGTGGAGAATGTTGTATTATGTTAGACCCAAGGTCCCTCTAGCCTAGCAGTCTGTCTCCAGAAATGACCAGTCAGAGAGGAAATACTTTGGGATATTTGTCTGGAATGCTTTCCCAGCTCCAACTATTTTCAGCTCAGGCCTTCCTGAGCAGCTACCCTGTGCTTTTATTGCATTTTCAAATATTATGACGGCTCTCTGATGCAGAGAAATAAATGCAACAAATACAAGATGAAAGGTTAGAAGGAGGAGTGGAACACGGTAGGTTTGGCTACCAATTCATTTTGATTTAAGTCTCAAATGTACTGTTGCATCCATTACAGTTTCTTTTGGCTATGCTAAGTAGTGTTAATGCTGAATTTAAATATCACTCTGCAATGAGGGTCCCATTTTACAGGCATCCTATGCTTGTAACTCCTGCTAAATTCAGTGTTTAGTTATCAGCCCAGACTATAAAACTTGATGTCCTGAGGAGGAAATCTCCCAAAAGTAATGGAAAACAAAAAAAACCCAAACCAAACAAAATGAAACCAAAACCAAAAAAACCCCACCCCAAAACAAAAAGAAAACAAAACACAAAAACCATCCAAACCTCTGATTAAATGTAATTATTTCATGTCAATGGAGTTAAAGTCAGGGGCAGGCTCTGAAGTGAATCTAGATACCTTTAGCATATTTTGGCACAGTGTGCCAATTTCCCTTTGCTTTCAGAGATTCCTTATTATTACCCCTTATGATTAAGGAGAAAACAATCTTGAATATAAGAAAATGAAACTTATTATTTAAAAAAAATCTTACATATAAGAAAAAGAAAATTAAATTTTTTGGCAAAAAAATACTATAAATGTTCTGTGTTCTTAGGGTTGTGGGGTTTTTTTAATTCTTTGTTTTGACCTTTTATATTGAGATCTTTAAAGAAAAATAAGATAGCCATATTTTCAAGACTAAGAATGAAAGGAGTGGCCTTCTTTACATTTTTTTTCTGTTTATTTACGTGTTTGGTTACATTTCTTCACATGTCCTGTAACTTAGTGGGCGCCATGCACCAACACTTAGAAAACTACCTACCTATTTATGTGGGATAGCAGCCTCTTTGTGTACTAATAATGCCCTGACAAGTTCTCATGTTTTAACATCCATGTTAGAACATCACAAATGATGATGTACAGCCAAGGTCGACACATACTTCTTATAGGGTAAGAAAATTAATCTCAGTCGCTTAAACACAAAGATCTAGATTTACTATGTCACTGATCATTATTTGGGTACTATATGAGTAAATATACACAACTTTTTGATGGTCTAAAACTGGGAGCCTCATTGCTCATTCTGTACAAAAGCAATGTAAAAGCTATAGTAAGATAACAGTGGTCATGTCTGTAACAAGACTTTATACACAAGTGCGTTGGCAAAGTAATGTAAGGCTAAGTCTACTACATTTTAATGAATAGGACTATCTTTTTTCCACTTTCTTATTCTTTTTTGGAAGTGATTACAGTGTATTTTTATTATATTGGTACACAGTTTATTGTCCTCATATACCTTTTAAACAAAGAATACGTTATTTATACCTACACAAACAAAACCACCTTAGACATGAGAAAGGTGTAGAGAAAGATGAAACTCTAAAAGTAAAGCTGCATCTTGTAATGAGAGTCAAAAATTGGAATTCAAGAACCACACTGACTACAGCATTAGACTCTTCATGCATTCCTCTACGCTTAACTCTCCTCCTCCCCCCCAAAAGAAGGAAAATAAAATCACTTTTCTAACTCAGTTCAGACTTGATAGGAGTCTGGATCAAATTGGTAAAGGGTCAATGGCTGAAAATGTAAGGTGGTGCAGTAGCCATCTGGAATGCAAAATCCCCTATATTTTCAAAGGTTATATGTCAAAATCAGGTTTCAAAGACTTCCAAAGACCTTATTTGGACCATACCTCGGTACAAATTTCTGCCAGCATAGCTGTTCAATGAGGAGTCACACCTCTTCTCATCACAAAAAAAATTCAAATACAAGATGGTAGTCAACTTCTTCACCACTGAGGAGAAAGGTAAACATAGCTCAGTAGCTTTATTCATTTGGCACTCTTCAAATGGCACAGTGAAAGAGTTGAGTGAGCTTACAAATACATTAGTATATTTGAGTCTGCAGTGCTTCCAATGGTTTGCAAAGTGGTAGCAAATGAAAGAGTTTCTGGGTTTGTGTCTCTTTCCATTGCTTTAATTACAGAGATTTTTCTTCTCAAATCATATTCTGTCTCCGTGCTCAGCTGAGAGGCAATGAGAGAAAGAAGCAACTGGGTGAAGGTATGAGATCAGCCTACTGAGTGGTAGCACTCTCACATGTCACAGTAAAGCTACTATATGACCACAGCTGCCTTCACTGCCCACAAAATTCCTTTATGTTGAGCTGAGTTGATTTAACTGTATTGCTTTATTGGGGTAAATATAAAAACGCATACTGTGGTACTGATAGGAGAGCCAAGCTCATATACTGAGCCTATTCCTTGTGTGCTAACATATAACTGAGTGAACACACATCGTGGTAAGACCTGAGATCTGTGCCTCGTGACTACACTCTTCCAGAAGTCTGTAAATGATACTACATAACAGCTACAAAAAAAGCTCTGACCTAACGAGAGTAACCTAATGACTGAGGGAGTACCCAGCATCCTGGCACGACGAAGTAAGGCAAGTTTTTCTGTCAGGAAAAAAAATTAACAATTGTGTTCCAAAGAGATGAACTTGGCAGTTGCAGGACTGGAGCTCAAGCTTTGCTCTGAGAAGGCAGCACTCGCCTGCCTCCAGCCTGCCCTCCCTCAGAGCCGGATGTGCTTCCTCACACCCACCTGAAGCTCTCCCAGAGCTGCCAGCAAGGTCTCCAGATGCTGGGCTGCAGGTGACCAGCCCAGCTCTTGCTACCTTGTTCAAATACAAATCTTACTGATGTTGATAAACTCTGAGCTAGGCCTTTGGGAGGTGCACTCTGGGCAGGATTGTATTGGGTTTGCGTGGCAAAGTTTTGGCAGTGGGTAGGCTACAGGGCTGGCTTCTGAGAACAGATTGCCCTGCAGCCCGTGGTGACCTTGGTGGGACAAGCTGCTCCCCTGCAGCCCATGGAGGTCCACAGTGGAGCAGAGATCCACCTGCAGCTCATGGAGGACCCCCGCGCTGGAGCAGGTGCATGTGCCCGAAGGAGTCTGTGACCGCGTGGGAAGCCTGTGCTGGAACAGGTTTGCTGGCAGGACCTGTGACCCCACAGGGGACCCATGCTGGAACAGTCTGCTCCTGAAGGACTGCACCCTATGGATGGGATCCTACACTGGCGCAGTTTGTGAAGATCTGCAGCCCGTAGGAAGGGCTCATACTGGAGAAGACCAGTGAGGAGTATCTTCCGTGGGAGGAATCCCATGCTGAAGCAGGGGAAGAGTGTGAGGAGTTCTCCCCCGGAGGAGGAAGAAGCAGCAGAGACAACATGTGATGAACTCTGACTGCAGACCCCGCTCCCCAAACCACTGTGCCGCTGAGGGAGGAGGAAGTAGGAAGGTCAGGAGTGAAGTTGAGCCCGGGAAGAAGGGAGGGGTGGGGAGAAAATGTTTCAAGACTTAGTTTTTATTTCTTATTGTCCTACTTTATTGTCATTGGTAACAAATTAAATTAATTTCCCCAGGTTGAGCCTGTTTTGCCCAAGGTGGTAACTGGTGAGTGCTCTCTCCTTGTCCTTATGTCGACCCACGAGCCTCTCGTCGTATTTTCTCCCCCCTGCCCAGCTGAGGAGGGGCAGTGACGGAGCGGCTTTGGGGGCCGCCTGGCGCCCAGCCGGGGCAAAGCCCCCACAGTGACGAAGCCAGTCACAGACTCACAGAATGGTTTGGGTTAGAAGAGAACCTTGAATATCATCTAATTCCAACCCTCAATAAACGCCAACTCTTATTTGCCACCTGACTCGACAAAACAGTGCACGGCGGCTTTTTTCCGCACCCCGAGGGCGCCGTCTCGCACCACAAGCTGTCTCCGCCAAAACGCTTCCTCTCCCGCTTCAGCCAAGCCTCCTCCCCCGGCAGCGAAGCAAGAAGACGAAGCAGCAGTGGGCAGGCACAGGCAAGGAGCTGGAAAGAAACGCCTTCCCGGGGGAGCCGCGGGCAGCGGGATACAACGTCCCACCGCCCCAATGAGGTGCTCCAGCGCCGGCCCGGCCCCCGCCCCGCCCCGAACTCCGGCCCCATCCGTCATGGGGCGGTGGGCGGGGCCGGCCGCCCCCAGGGAGGGCGCTGCGCACTCCCATTGGCTGTGCTCCGCCGAGGGCCGTTCGTGGTTGGCTGCGGCGGCTGCCCCTCGCGGCGCGCGGGCGGAGGCGGCGGGCGGTGGCGGCAGGCCGGAGGTCACTCGGCACGGGGGTGCAGCATGGCCGCGGCGGTGGTGCGCGGGGGACCTGCGGGCTGGTGGCGCTGGCAGCGGCGGGTGGTGGGTAAGGACCTGCCCCTTTCCTCGGCTCCAGTGGCCCCGCTCTGCCGGCCGGGCGGGGAAAGGCCGGGCCTCTCCCGGGGCGCGCAGCTGCCGCGCTGCCCTTGGCGGCCGCGGGCCCTCCGAGCCCGGTGCAGCTCCGGAGTCGCCTCCCCGTGCTCCCGGTGACGGAATCCCCGGGCGGCCACGGCTGGCAGGGCGCGCTACCTCTGTCGCCTTATTCGGGGCTCCACCGGCGCTTCGGAGCGGCTTGGCTTAATAAATGTTTTCACTCATTTGTTTAAAATAGCGGGCCTGGAAATCATCAGAGCCCACAAATGCTTCCTGTGGCAGCAGTGTCATGTCTGCGGTACCTGTTACCTAGGTTTGGGCTGTTCAGCCCTCTCGGTCATTGCATCCGATTATTTTCCTTAAACTGAAGGTAGATCCAGCGGCACTTCCTCCTGTTTCGGCTCTGCAGGCGCTGGTGCTCACCTGTGGTTGGTTCACGGGCGGTGGAAGAAGCAGACACTGCAGATGTCCTGTTGGTGCAAGTGAAGGAAGAATGTATTTGTAGAACTGGACCTAGACATTTTCCCTTTCCAGAGTCCTGAAAAATCACACATCTATTTCTAAGTAATATAACTGCTGAAGTGAATTATTAAGAATAAACGTTCAGCATTCTTTTCAGTGTCATTTTGACTGCAGTCTGTTGGTCATGTATGTCACTGCGGTTAGGCTCTCAACACATAGGTGAAGATTTTTAACTAGCGAAGTGGAAGAAATAGATTCTTTCAAATGATATATGGTTCTAACATCATGACACTTAATGAAATGTTTCAGGAATTACTAAATTACTTTTAAGTAGGTAACTTTAAAAACTTTGTAATTCCTCTCTACACCTCACTTAAACTGATGAACGAAGTTGACAATATTGACATTATCTTTAAGTGCTCCTTTTGCTCCACTGTGTCCTTTCCACTAATGCATTATTTTTTTGTAGTTGCAGCTTTGATGTTGTGATAATTAATAGCTCAGATGCAGCAGGCATATTGGTCTCATGCTAGTAAAGTTAAATACAGGGGACCTATTTGTGTGTTTAGTACCTTTTGTGATACCACAATTGAAAGCAGTATCTTTCAATGATTTTTGAACTTTCTGTGCATAGTAGCTGTCAGGCATTTCTGTAAGAGCTTTGAAATCCACCGTCTTGGTCAATATCCAAATGATCATGTTTAATGTAGGGCAGATGGTGGGGATCTTGTTTCTTGGTAGTGAGCATAGGTGTAAAAACCAACCTAACACTGACCCTTAAAGTTGAAAAATACAGTTCATCTTTGCCTGAAGACTTGAGCAAGAAACTGTAACTAAGTCTAAGGAGAAATTGTGACCCTCCCAAGAAACTTCCATAGAACAGAATTTCACCCACAGCATTTAAGCTCTTACTCAGTATTGACTGTGCTGAAAGTACTCTTGACTCTGAGAAATGTTTATGGGATGAAAGTCTAAGCGTTAAGCCTTCTTAACTGCTAAGCTCTACTGCTTAGTTATATGCCAAGCTTTCCCCATCTCTAATGGGTTTACTAAGTTTGCCATTCTTTTCTTTAGTTTTGATTAGTCTGACAGTTGGGTTTTGAGTAGTGATTTCATCATCTGTCCTTCTGAGTGAAATGCCATCCTAGTGAAGGAATTCTGCCAACTCTGAGAGCTGTCCAACACCACAGCTTGGTTACCAAGTAGGCTGTCTTCCTTCTTGTAGTGAATGCTCCTTGATTACTTGGTCACTTGCTCTTTCCAGCTGGTGATGGTTTGTTTTGGATGTTTGCAGACCATGATGGTTTGTTTTTCTGTATGTTTATACCAGAGATTGCTAAATTGTCTAGGAGGAAAATGAAGAACTGAGGGCAGATTTTGGACCAGCATCTTGGATATGTATATTTGTGTTACTAGCCCAGCTGGACAGAGACTGTGTAGTCTTGTGTTCTGCAGCTGGCAGGCAGTGACAAAGGTGCTTCATAGAGAGGGTTTATATTACCTAACTTAAAAAATATTCTTGATGGATATGGAGAAGACCCTCCTGGGGACTGCTAGTGGGCATGAAGATGGCGTTAATGAATTATGGCTGAGAAAAGAAGATTTTCTGATGAATAAAGATTCATCAGCTAAGGGAGCTGTTCATCAAAGCAGATAGTACTATGCTAGAGAAAAAATGTCCTTAGAAGTAGTTTTGTTGGAGGGGTAGGGACCCATTCACTTAATAGTTAAATAGTACTTTTGCTGGTTAAATAGTACTTTTGCTGATGCAGGAGCTCTGTTTGAACTGTTGAATGACTCTATGCTCTGGTGCAGAGAAGCATTAATTACTAAGCAAGGATTATGACAGAAGACCTGCTGCTCAGAAGCCCAGCACATTACTCAATTAAGGGATCAAGTGCACACTTGATATTCTTTTTAGATGAAAAGTGCTTACTATATGTTTTTCTCTGTAATGTATTAGCAAACATTCAGTGAGGTATAGGTACAGATAAGAAAAATGATGTAAGAAGACTCTGACTGTTACAAGATAGCAGGTCTGGTTTTGACCAGCAAACCTTTACAGAGGCAAGAAAAAGCAAGTGGGATGTTTTCAATGTAAAGCTGGCCAACTTTAGAGTATTGTAATCTTCTTAAATTATTATTTTGGCAGAGTGCACTTCTCAAAATCATTGCATAACCTTTAAAAGTCTGTGACCCTGGGGCAGTTTAAGTTCCACTGGCAAAACTCGTAGGAGCAGAAGGATTCTACCCATGTACAGCTGGCCTCTCTAACTTATATATTTCTTCATCTAGTTCCCTCCCAGGATCTAGTTTCAGTACAGGTTTTATGAGTTCCATAGAGAAGTCTGCACAAAACACAGAAGGTCTCTCTGATCCTTTCTTTCGAAGCAGGAAGGAGAAAAAGGGTGATGTCTTCTGTTGTGCTTGTACTAGAATTTCAGATGGTAGATCCGTGGGAAAATCTTTAATTTAGTGGCTCATATTGAGTTGTCATCATGTTTCCTTCTCCTTGTCAAGTGACTTCATATGTATTTTCTCATAAAACCAAGCAAAACCAGCAGCTTCAGTGGCTGAGTTTACTCTGGGCATCTTCCCATGATCCTGTTAAATCTCACCTATTGGAAAAGAGTTGAAGTTTCACTGATCCAGAGAGATCAAGAATATTAATATGATCTGCAACCACTCTGATTAGGAAATTCTTATGGAACAGGACTGTATGGACTCTTACCCTTGAGCCATTTGGTGAATATGGTTCAAAATACATTTTATAAAGCCAGGAGTTAAGTAATACAATTGAAGTTGTATTTCGAGAGTTACTTCTTTCTTAGTCCTGTTCTTGCCCAGTTAGAGTACAAGCATGTTGGACCTTTTCCAGCTCTGCTGTGGTTCTACCTGGCAATTAGTTCCTTTTTGTTTGAATACAAAGAGATGCCTTCAGTTCTGCATATTATAGTGCTTGTGCAATTGAGTATTTGCAGTGAAATCAGGGAAGCACTGGAGCTGGAATTTCTTCTTGAAACTGTAAAACTCGTTACTTTGGGAGATAGTGTAAAATGAAACGTAAACATCTGAAATGATCTAAACTTGTCATCGTTCAGGTTAAAAAAGAAAACTGCTTTCAGTATCTTTATATAAAGCTTGAAAAGTCAAGTTTTGGGTCATGGGCAGGCCAGATATTCTAAGGACAGGGTTCAACTCTGTGTGTTTCTGAAGTTACTCTTCTAACACTTGCATTTTGTTCAAGAAAAGGCATTCAGAGATTCATAAACTCCTGCTGATTTTTTAAATTAAATTGTTTTTAAGGTAAAATTCTTGTAAAATTGCAGATTAGGTCAAATTTTTCTATTGTAGGCTGCCTTTTCAAAGCAAAAAATCTGTATTTTATCTGTATTGTCCTTGAGCCCCAAATTTGGTGAGAGAATCACAATTGGTTCTCCTCATCAATTTAGTTTTCATAGGCATGAGGATCTGCAAGCACATATTCCCTCATGAGAATAATGAAGAATCTTCTGGGAAAAGCCCAAATTTCTTTGGCATCGGTGTAGCTGTAGCTTGTTTTCTCACAATTTGCTTGATTTACAGATTAACCTGTATTGCTGGTTCTGTTCACAGTGAAGGAGAATTAGTTGCACATGGTATCAGTGATTATTTTAAAAGTAGATTCTGTTGCTCCTATTTCTGATGTTCTGCCCTCTCTTAGAAGTTGAGTGTGGACTGGGCATTTTTCCAGCCATGTAATTGCAGCAGGTTACTGTGGATTTTATGGTTGAGCTAAAATGGGCTCAATACCACAGGGACAGTTTCAGCAAATGCTGATACAATTGATGAGATTAGTGTACGTGATGTGGGTTTGCAGAATATCAGTCCTTAGATGTTTAAATTATACAGTTGTTTAAAATCTGAGTTTGTGCTACATATCAAATGCTAAAAAGTGCAAGGATATGCAAGCTGGACATCACATTCTGTGAAAGCACCTGTGGAGGTTCATCTAATGGGAAAACATGAAAGTTCTTGTCTTTTAAAACATCCTCTTTTAGGCAAATCCCCACTGTCTTAAGTAGTCATTAAATTATGCAATACATCCAAAGATAGTTGGCTCAAATTTAATTGAAATCATCTCTATTAGATCTGTGAACTAATTTAATCAGTTCTCTAAACCAGTTTTCCTGTGTTTGAGTACCTGGAGATCTGAAGATTTTTCAAAGCTGTTAATCAAATTGTTTAATTTTGAAATGACTTATATAACACTGGGCTGTGAAAAGTGGAACCAGAGTAAAGTCAGAAACTGAGTCAGGAATTGGACTACTTCTCTAACAGGTCCCAATTCCCATGGATTTGAATATGCTGTAGATAGCACATAACAGAAAGTGGTCTCTGATTTGTGAACTGAGACAAAAAAATCAACAGAGACAGACAAAAAGAGAAATAATAGAATACAACGACACAAAACTTAATAGTACTGGTCAGCAAGTTGTCTTGTATCACAGCCTAACTGTTGCCATGCCTTTCTGGATGTATTGCAAAATGACAGTTTTTAAGGGAGGCCTTATAGTAGAAGAATGTGTTCATTTCATGGATATTTACCTTGTGAAGAGCTTGCCTTAGAGGCACAATTGAAGTGCGTATTGGCAATAGGCACGTCACTGCAGTCTAATTACCCGTTGATGTTAAGATGTGATGACAGTCATGAAAAGGCATCAAAGCAAAGCAGTTTAATGTGACATTGTAGAGAAAATGCAGGCAGGCTGCAGAGAAGGAGTGATGGAAAGTAGCGTGGGCAAAATGTCCTTCTCAATTCCCAGCATGAAGATCAAGGCAAGATTGTATCTGTTGAGGCAGGTGACCAGGTTCTGAAGCAGCTGAGATCCCAGATGTGATGGATGAATCAGTGAGATTTAAGCAGATCATGGATGGGTCTTTTAGGCTGTTGTGAGTGACAGGCATCACTGCTGGTGTCAGAACTGATAGCAGAAAAAGGTTCTGAACATTCTGAAGATGTTCAGTTTGAGGTGATGATGAGATGTCTGTGAGATGGTGTGAGAAAAGAAGAAATCAGGATAAAGGTGAGGAGTCTACAAGAATAAGCCTAGATATGGTAGTCCGAATTATTCTTCTGATAAGGTTACTTGGAATTCACAGAAAAAAGAAAACCAAGGTTTGGAAGCGAGGCTTGCAAAAGACTTAAATCTTTAAAGCAAGATTAGGTTGCTCATGGTGTTCTAAGGTTGCTACAAGGATGGAGGTTCCACAACTTCTCTGCATTGCCTGTTACAGTGCAGAACCTTTTTTCCACATCAGGGATGCTTTTCTTATTTCCAACCAGAATTTCCCTTCCTGTAGCGTTTGGCCATTGCCCCATGTCCTATTGTTGTGCACATCTGTGAAGAGTTCGGCTTCATTTGCTCTGTAACTCTTCTTCCCTCCCACTCCATAGGTGGTAGAAGACTGCAGCTGTTGCTTCTCCAAGCTCAGCAAAGACAGTTCTCTTAGCCTCTGATCATAGGCTGTATTCTCCTGCTCTGTGGTCATATTACTTGGTGTTTGCTGGGCTGTCTGCAGTTTGATCCCATCTCTTGTGTATTTGCTCTGTAGAGAAATGACTGGTTTCTTTGACTTCCTGGGTCTACTCTTGCTAATGTAGTGCGGAATGTCATTAACCTTTTGCTGCAAGGATGCACTACTAACTCATGCTCAACTTCCAGTCATTGGGAATCCACAGGTTCTGCAGAGCTGCCACCTGTCTAGCCAGTCAGCAGCCTGCAATGACATCCCCTGCCCTAAGTACAGGGCATGCTATTTATTTGTTGAACTGCTTGAGGCCCATTTCCATTTCTCCAGTCTTTCTGAGTAGTAGCCTTGCCCTGCCCTTTTTCAGCCATTCGCCCCAGTTTGATGTCACACATGGTGTTGCTGAGGGTGCTTATGTTCAGTCCTCAGTCATTGATGAACCTTTTAAACAGCTCCAGTATTGACCCATGAGGAACATCACGTGTAACTAGGCTGTTGCAAGTCTTTGAACTACTTATCACTGTTATTTAAGCCCAACACTCCAGACAGTATTTCTTCCTTCAGGCAGTTTTGCAGTCCAGTCCAGTCCATACTTCCCTCATTTGGCTACTGGGATACCAGAGGAGGCTGTTCTGAAAGCTTTACTGAAGTCAAGGTAAATAAGATCTACTGGTATTAAGGGCTAGAGAAAGAAAGATGCTTAAAACCAGGGCCTGAAGCTCCTCAGGAAGTGGGAAGCTTTGGGCTAACTAAAGGAGCAACTTTAGATAAGTGCAAGTGAGGGACTGGGGAAGACTGACTCATAGAAACAGTGAGAAGAAGACTCCAAGATGATTGTTATGGTTGATGATGCTGGTTTAGGCTCTTTGTTCATTTGTTCCCTAGTTTTGACATGTAGCACTTCTTAAAAAAGCAATGGGCTCTTTTCCTGACTTATCTCAGTTTTCACTAAGCATTTTCCCAGTGCAGATTTATTTTAAATTTTGGTACTTCTCTAGCTATGTAATTGCTGCAGGCATCTGTGGAAACTGTCTCAGACCAAAGTTCTCTCAACAAACCTGATTTACTAAATGTGGCACTTCCAAAACAGTACTGCAGATGAAAGAGCATGACCATTGCTGGCTAAGAAGGAGCTTAAAGTCAGAAAGACCTTAAAATGATTAATCAAGTGTTATTGGCCTAGAGAGGATTCTTTGCTAAGCATTGAGACCTCTTAGAGCCTCGATCCAGCTTAGGCACATTTTCTGTATGTGCACTTCAGAGCTACAGTATTTCTGTAGTTAGTCAGCCTTGTTTCTGTCTGCTTAGTTGACACATACTTTAGTGTTTATTCTGCATAACTTTTTCCTTTGTCGTAAAGGAGAAAGTATTTTATGTAATTGGCAAAGAAATCTAGTCACTGTCAAATTGTGCTGCCTTTGGATTAGGGGTGTTTAGAGTGATGAGATAGTGATTGCAGTAGATGAATGCCTGCAATGCTGCTCCTAGCCAGAATTTGATGCTTGCTAGCTACTGGGAAAAGGTAACTGACTGAAACTGTAGTGTTTTCCACAGGTTGTAGGTGAGGCTTTATAGTTCTGTCTTGGTAGTATGGTAAATAGAATACAGAGGTTATTCCTGCAAAGACTTCATAATTTTTTTTAATACTATATTTTGTTCAAGTTTTCAGTATTTAAACTGTGATTGCATGGCTCAAAGGATTTGCCATGATTTAGTATGGAGACTTTCATCTTTAGGTTAGTGGCTTGTATCTGATTTTAGGATCAGAAGAATCTGTGAGGGGCAGCATGAAATAAAGTGGCAGCCTCAGCCCATTTCTAGAGAACACATGCTATATCCCATGCCTGCAAGTGA
Source organism: Platysteira castanea (assembly GCA_013397175.1). Lineage (NCBI taxonomy): Eukaryota > Metazoa > Chordata > Aves > Passeriformes > Platysteira > Platysteira castanea. The sequence goes on along the minus strand of VYXC01011827.1, from coordinate 1,292,244 downwards.
AGTTGCAAATAAAGACTCTAAAATATATATAAAATTGGACTTTGCATATCCAATTTAGGGTTTAGACACATAATAAAACATAGACAATCCTGCATTTTTCAAGTCTGCATTTGAGCTCTTCTCAGATCTTGGTTTTAGTACTGTATTTTTTTGAAACACCCACATTTTCCTAATTACAATAATTTTCTTTGATATTTAGAAAAATCATTGTGGGATGGTATTTGTGGCCCAATGTGAGCTATAATTTATGGTTTACATTATGTAGAATAAGATTCACATTTCCACTGCGTTTAAGCACAAAGCTGTTTAAATAATTGAAAACAGATTACATGGTAGCTTTTATTATGTCATTGTTGTATGTTAGTCTAAAATGCAAATATATTGATCTTTATTGTTTTGAAATCAGTGTGTTCTAGGACTATGGCTTCCAAAACCCCAGTTGGATTCATTGGGCTGGGTAACATGGGAAATCCAATGGCAAAAAACCTCTTAAAACACGGATATCCAGTTATTGCATATGATGTCTTCCCAGAAGCTTGCAAAGAATTTCAGGACTTGGGTGCTCAGGTATAGTAATAAACTTCCTTTATTCCAACAATAACTATGTGTGTTGAATGGTTCCTGCATGCAGTGCAATTAATCATCTGGGGTTTTTTCTTGGTTAACATTACAGTCAGAACTGAAACAGCACAGTGAATACAATCTGAATCTGTGAGGTTTCAGAGCAAAAGTGTGATTCTGTCCCAAGTAGTTTTCCTGCTGTTAGCCAGAATTGCTACCATGTCAAACTTCTCTAGCTGTCTTTTTCCCCCCCACTTTTTATGAGAGTAGGTTGATGGCCTGTTCTTTCACCTCCTCCTTTCTCCTGCTTCCTTCTCCCCCAGGTCTAGATGGCCAGTGGGCTGCTTTTCATCTGGTTCCTGCTTTGACCTTTTCAGGTTAAATGACCCTAGTTAAAAATTCCTGCTGGCATAGCTGTAAGGGTTATAGGGACATATGAGCTTTCCTGCTGCTTCAAGGTGCAGTCCTCAGGGGCAGGGGAAAAATCTAATTATTTAAGTGCTTATTCTCTTGGTGGTGAGGAAGGATATGGCGAGAGAAGAGGAAGAAATGAAAAGGAAAAAGGAGGGAAGGAAATTGATTACATTAAGGAGCTTTACCTTCCTGCAATATACCCTGTAAAATCTTGGCCCTGTTCCAGCCAGTCCCATTGCTTTTCTTAATCTGTTAATACCCCCGGAACCTCATTCAGTCTCTCAGGTAGTTGTGTCATTTCTGTGTGTCTGTAACACATTTGAATGGTTTTGACATACTTCAAAGCTGTCACAATTTAGACAGTTGTGGGCAGATGGATATTTCTGTGCTTAAAATACAGAAGAAAGGAGTGTAGTGCAAAAATAATCCTCTCATGTAACAATGTAGAGGATAGAAGGGAGTTTTCCAGCAGTGGCAAGGAAATTGTAGGTAGATGTAGACAGAGGAACTGTGTGCCTTGAAAGTCTAAGCTGTTAGAGCTAATTACAGCTGTTTTAAATAATGAGGTAACATCAAGATTCCTAGAAGATAAAATGATACCACACACCTGTTAGTAATTCATTGCAGCTCCCCTTGAATAATTACAGAATCTTGGCCTTAAGTGGGAAAGTAGGCTTTTCAGCTGCTTTTCGTAGCTACCATTCTTACTTTGTTCAAGCAGCCAAGACCCTCAGGCATGAACCAGACCTGTCTTGAGTAAGACTGGGCAAATGGAAGAGACTCTTTTGAACTATTGGTTGTCTTTTTAATTTGTGTTCTGCAGTGGGATCTTTTTGCTGTGGCTGCCCATGTTGATAGCTTTTTGCCTTTGTAATAGAATCCTTGGCATTCACTGCAAGACTTAACATGTGATAATAAAGGTGAACTGTAATGCCTTTAAAAAGAAAGTCAAAAGTATGTTTTAAGATCATAAATCACTAAGAGAATACATGGGTAGGCTTAAATACAAATAAAACAGACTTAAAGAAAATATGTGAACATAACTTCCTCTTCTTGATCTATAGGTGTAAATCCTACCCCAACACTTTTTTCAGGAGTTGAAAACTTGTGGGTCCACGGGGCCTTGTAGAAACTGCTGTAGAAGGAACATTGGGCTCTAAGGGCTGCTTTCTCTTTGGTCTGGCTGTAAGGCTAAAACCATCAGGAGTGTTACGGGGTGAAATGACCCCAAGAGACAGCAAACCTAGTCAAATGTCCATTGTTTAAGGCCAGTGCTGCTACCAAGGTATATGGCGGATGCGGAGTGTTTGGCCATAAATCTGCACAATCTGCAACTCCACTTTCTTCAGCCGCTGAAGCGAACAACTGGGAGTTGGTACATGTCAGACAACGGCCACCCGCCTGCTAATGGTGAATAATAAGAGGAAAACTGGCTGAGCATGAGCGTATGGAACCGCTTGGGGTGAAACCTAGAGAAAGTTGGAAGGCTACAAACAAGGGAGAGTACTGAGCAGTGATGTGAGCGAATAGGCTGCCTCTACACTTTACTTACTGTTTTTACCCTTTGTCATTAATTATCACTTCTTTCCTCATGCAGTGGAGTAACTGTGTCACATATGCTTCAGTTTGCAGATCTTTATATCTAAATCCTATCTCAGATATAGAAGATTGAGAGTATTACTAGAGTCATCTGATGCATAAAGCATCATAAAAATAAAGCTTTTTTTATTTTTATTTAAAGTGTATTTTAAAGTGTATTTATTTAAAGTGTACAGTAAGAATGGCATTTCAGGCAAACAGTAATTAATTGACTTATTGTAAATATAAGTAAAAAAAATAGGGAAGTAGTTTGGAACAAATACAAGAAGATGCACATATTGAAGGGCAGAACCAATGACCAGCAGTATGAAGAAAAATCTCTCCTATCCAGTTGCATACTGCAAAAGTTTGCTTGAACTAAAAAAGTATCAGAACATGTACAGACCTCGGTGGGCTGCTACTCTGAGCTAGTATGGTCTATGTTGGTAATCAACAATTAGTATTGGGTCTGTTTTTTAAAATTGTGCACATATTCTTTATGATTTCAAATGCTAAATGTTTTATAATAGCTTTCAAATCATTCAGCTTTGTTTCTGAGACATAAAGTCTCAAATAAAATAAGAGTTTTATATGCTGCTTATAGAACCAGGTAGATAGATTTTTTTTCAGACAATATTATTCATATTTGTTAACAGTACCAAAAGGCCAAGAGTGACTATTCCTACTTTTAATTCCCACTTTGTTTTGCTACTTACTTCAGGGTAGCAGAAAGATTTTCCTTTGTCTGGTTGTAGAAGTACCGTCCCAGTCTGTGTACATTTTTAATCTCATTTTCTTCATGTAAAAGGCATGTTAGTATTTTGAAAGACATGAATGGAATAAATGAATTTCTGTGTACATGACTACTGTATTATGTGGTCTTTGTACCTGTGTTGCTTAAGAATTGTTTAAAACTGTAACCAAAACCCAGCTATCTTCTATTCATGTAGCCAAGTAGAAATTTGAGGCTGATGTACTATTTCAGTTGTGTGCCCAACATAGTATGTTTTTCAACTCCCGGTTGAAAGATGCAAATGGGCCACTGAGTCTTCAGCTGATGCCCTCCAAACCTTTAAGAATACTGGAGATCATAGTTTCAAATAAGAAGACATGTATAAATTCAGGTTTCAATTACACCCTTCCTCTCTCCACCTCTAATAATACACATTGGGACTGAACCAAACCAGAGATACTCAGAACTAAAGACAAAGGTGTCATACTTCTTTCTAAAGAGATAGACACTCTGGTCTCCAGGAAGGCAAGTCATAAAATTAACTAATCAAATATAGAAGGTTTGGTGCTTATAACTGCCTCATTTATTCCTGCTAACCTTTGTTCTTTAGACTAGAGCATGTTTCCTTTTGTAACTGTATGGTATGCCAGAGGTTATGTGCAGTATTAACTTATTCTTTCAAAACAAAATCTGCATGTTTCAGTCCCATCTGTGCCAGCTTCTTTACTTTTTTTCCCCAAAAGCCCTGTTCAGTGACTATATACAGTCTTCCCTTCTCTTGTTCAGAAGTCAAATAAAAATCAGGAAGTTGCTCATGCTGTATCCCAGAAGTCCTTCAAGGCAAAATTCAGCATTTATTACAAATGACTGAAATTCGATTTGGTCCTTGCAGGCTTAAGATAAAAGAATAAGCTGTATTTTTGTTACTATTTACCCTGGGCTATGAATGTGTTAACAATGCCATTTAAAAGAAATTAATTGTTTCAGACCAGTACTGGACAGAAGTCTTAGTGGTAAATGCCTTCCAAGTGAAACTCACTACTTAGCTGTCAATATTTCATTTGTTGTGTATGTTTCTTAAATACTATACTGCCTGTCTCTGAAAGTGACTTGGGAAAGGTAATATACCTTTCAAGTTAGGTATGGTTATTTAAGAACTAATACCTAAGGATATATTTTGAAAACTGTTCAGATCTTTTTTGTGAAGGATGCTTGAGCTGATAATTTTCCGTTTAAAAAATGCCAATTGTAATATTGTGAGAAACATGAGTTAGTTTATCTGATTTCTTTTAAGGTGAGGCTCAGAGGTGCATTAAGTAATTTTTTCCTTTTTTTCCTGTCTTCCTCTCTTTCAATGCTGTATATAAGACAAGGAAGAAAGTGACATTTCTGTGATCCTTTCATGTTGTCCCTCCTTAGAAACATTGTAGAGCAATACTTTGTATAGATGCCGCGTTTGTAGTGAATTGAACATTCATGAATGAGTTGATGGGATGAAAGCATCCCTCTTGGCAGATGTTATGAAGGAACTTCCATGATAGGAGAACCTTTTCATTTTTTTTATTTTCTGTTACTGGATTCAAATAACCAATATTTTCATTAGGAGAGCATTTTTTCTTGTGTTTTAATTTTTTACCAAGCTTAGTTGTGACCAGTGAGTACTAAAACCAAACTCATCAAACATGTCTGACATCTCTTTTGCAGGAAGTGTGTAAGCTTATATTGTTTGGGTTTTTTTCTTTAAAAGGTAACAGAATCCCCAGCAGACGTAGCAGAAAGAGCAGACAGAATTATTACCATGCTGCCTTCTAGTCCCAATGCAAAAGAAGTTTACACAGGAGCAAATGGAATTCTAAAGTAAGACTTTTTTGTAGTTTGGAGAATTTCCACTTGTACTCAAGGTTTGTCTGATGATCGCTGTTGTTGTAACTCTTGCTGCCTTCAGGGCACTTAATTCAATGTTCTCTGTTCTGCCACTATTGATATTTCTAATTAGATCAGTTCTCTTATACAGTGCTTGCTTTTGAATGGCTTTTGGCTAAAGTCTTAATTTTGTTTTCAGTAGAATAATAATTTTTGTGCATTTCAGGCAACTTCACTGTTATCTGCCTTTTCAGTTGCATGATTCTTTTGCCATTATGTAGTGTACTACACTCAAGTACAACTAGAATATTTGCTGGCAACAATTATTTGCTCAAATACTTTTTTCTTTAACTTGAAATTCTATAAATTAAATGTTCTTAAGAGATGCCATTGTATCTTATGGTATTAAAGTGTACTGACATAGAATAGCTGACAAGACTTTCTTGTTTTCTACTCTTTTTATCCCTTTATTACGCAAAAAAATACCTAAGGAGTTTGTTTAATGTGAAACAGTGGTTTTTAACTTTAGTGGAGGGATTTCCACTGAGCCTTAAATCCATGGTCTGCAGAATTCTAATGCTCAGAGTTTTTGAACTTGCTGAATCAAAAAATAAATATAATTTAAAAGTCTGTTCTGGCTACTTGTGCACTGCTCCTGGCAGGCTGGCTAAGGCTACTGGATACCTCTGAGGATCATTTAGGCTCTTACAACTATCCTGGTTAATAAGGTACAGGAAGAAACATACAGAAGATGAAAGTACAGTAGACTATCAAAATACGATGGTACCTTTTTAGGTATTGATTGTACAGTATTAAGATGCAGTGATAAGAAAATCAAGTAGAGGAGAGGGATTTCTGTTGTTCTTGCTATATAGGAATAATAGTTGCTTCCTTCCCTTACTGTCTGTAGTGTAATTCCTCATAAAGTAGGACTGAGCAGATCTGAGTATCTGTAGCTTAGACCCTTCAGAGAAGATGAGAAATTGGATCAATCCCACAAAGCTCGGGAACCAGCTGTGGGAGATCTGTGCCTATGATGGCAGTGGTTTGAGGAACGACTGGCAGTACTTCCTGGTACAGTCCAGCCAGTTAATCTCTTGAGTACGTAGATGTGGAAAATCCAGCAGGGAACAGAGGATGTGGAAAGCAGTCCTATGCTGCTGCAGTTTCTCAGCCTCTGTATTAGGAGAAGGAAGTGTAATTTGGCAGTAGTAAATAATTGTTGCTCTGAGTGACCTGGTCCTTGGTGACTGGTTTGACTTCCATAATTTTGTAAAGCTGTTAAAGCTTTACAGAAGAAAACATTATTAACATGAAGTGTTCAAAGGTTGACTTAGTCATCCCTGTGTGTTACCAAGGAGCCTGTGCCACTGCTCCTTGTTCTGAACATAAAGGGAGATGATGGAGTACCTTCTCTGCTGGGCTGGTAACTGCAGCAGCTCGCCCCTTCCGTGAAAAGGGACGGGGTTTGTGTGGGTGGCACTGTTTGAGTCTGGAGTTCCAGTGGGGTCACAATGTATGTATACATTGAGAGATTATTTCCAGCAATCTGGGTAATTCAATTAAGTGAAATCTGCTGTACTGCCAACAGCATGCAAGGTGGAGCTGTTTATCTGTCATGAGTAGCTTTAAATGGGACACCTTTTTATGACTGCAAAATTCTGGTGTTTGATTTCATGGTGATTGCTGGTCAGGTGGACTTGAAATCATGGTGCAGTTCAATGGAAAGAGGGATAAAAATCAGTATTTTTTTGTGGAGGGCTATAAAGAAGTTCAAATTTTGTAAATTTCAAAAATTTTATTATATTTTTAAATCAGATTTACAGTTTTCTGTGATCTACAGTTTGGAATACAGATCTGCCTAAATGTACTGGCTATCAGTGGGAAAACATCTTTTCTCCATGCTTCACTTCAAATATTCAGTGGCCTCTTGTGGTTTTAGTCATGGTCTTTATGTAGAATAAATTGTAGAATGATTAAAAGAATGCAATCAGACCGTTCTGATAAGAACTTAAGATACTGTATATTTAAAAAGAACATTTTAGTACTATATATTAAATTTTAGGCTATATCAACAGTGGCTTAGAATGCATCTTAGGTGATCTGTGTATGATCTGTACTGCTCAACTTGTATTATGGAAGATTTTCCTAGTGCATGCTTTTTGTGTAAATCTTTTGTAATAGCATTTAAGAAGAACACCCTTTTTTATGTTCAGCTTTTGTTGGGCTTTGAGTGATTCAAAACTGCAGTACACATACTCAGCAGTATAAGTACTGAGCAGATCTTGCTCAATAGAGTTTAAAATTTCACGTTTACTAGAGTATCAAAAAATGTCTGCACATTTGTCATGCTGAGCGAAGCCAGTGCCATGGTAATAGTTGCAAATATCTGATGATGATGATGATGATAATTAAAATAATAATAATAAATCTTTATTTTAGGAAAGTGAAGAAAGGCTCATTGCTAATAGATTCCAGCACTATAGATCCAGCAGTTTCAAAAGAATTAGCCAAAGCTGTTGAAAAAATGGGAGCAGTTTTCATGGATGCCCCAGTTTCTGGAGGTAAGTCATCATTAGCAGTTTACCTCATATTGGACTAGTTGTCTCTTTGTTTGCAATTTCAGTCACCAATTTGTACCCTTGTTGCTGTAAGTTGCTTTTCTTTGCTATATGTACAGTATTCTGTTTTATTGTTGTTTAATTCCGTTACAGATATGTATGTTATTACAGGAGTATTTTTAGGATTTCGGAGTATGCTTTTGTGTTAGACTTGGAGAAACAGCTTTCTTGAGATACGGTATAGTGGTCCTTTTAATTTAACTTCTTTCATAAGTTTGTATTTTTGTGCAGTTCCTCACATTCCTTCAGCCTCCATCTTTCTTTCTGTTAGGGAAAAACTGGTTGTCACTAAGCAGTTCTGTTGCTTTTTCATTAATTAAAAAGGAGAGAATGAAGTGAGGAATATAGGATATCTTTATCAAAAGAAAACAGAGATTTGTCTGGTTTTTACAACTGAAGAATGTGGGTGATAATCGTCTGTTCTTAGAAGCTGCTAACTATTGATCTCTGAATATTTAGTCTCTTGTAAGAAATAATATAGAGCAGGGAAGTCGTTTCATTTTGAGGACAGAGGAGAGCAGAAACATAAAATTAATGTTTTGAAAACAAAACCATAGCTGATAGTTTCTATTGTTGAATTCTTCTCCAAAACACCTAGAATAAGAAGGTGAAGAAACCTCATTTTATGTGGGAAAATCTTGAGATTTTTACAATCCACTCTAAAAATTAATGTAAGTGGCATTTTGAGAATTCTTTATTTTCCTGATGAGTAAAAGCTAACAATCTTTCTAGTTTTCAACTGCGAACTGAGGCAGGATTTGACTACATACTAGAAGCCAAAATTTTCATCCAAATTCTATTGTGAACAGAAAGTAGGAAGATCCAGGTAGGTGATATTGAAGAATACAATAGAGGAGACAAGATTCTTGCTTCTCAGCCAAAATATTAGTTCTGTTTTATAAAGCTAGATAGCTAATCAGCCTAGGAAGAAAAACCACAGGAAAAATGTATTGTGGGCAGATTATGTATCTATCCGCTCTTTTTTTTAAACACAGCATAACTTTCTGCTTATCAGTTGGGCAATTCTGACATACTTCTGTGTTGTTTTCTTCAATTCCTTTCTGCCAAATATGCTGTTTTCCTGAGGGAATTATTTACCTTTTAGAAATGTCTGTAATTTATTTTTACCTGTAAGTTTTTGGGGTAAGGCTGACTATAACTACAAAGAAAAAAAAGAGAAGTTTGAGTCTGAAAGAACTTTAGCTGTTTAAGGGGGTTTTGTTCCTGGAGAAAACGGTAAGGCCAAGACAGTTAATATAACATATAGTTGATTAGTACGAATACAGATGGCTTTTCTGGTGTTAGTGGTTTATCTGAATACAAATAAATTGGTGGTTAGTGTCAGTTACAGATTGAGGGATAGCCTGAATAAGGGGGAAAGAAATGAGACTTAACTTTCTAGTCCTTAATATATTTGTGTAGGCCAAGGAGTGCTCTGTATGAATCATGTTTGAAGTGGGCACTTGGTAGAAATGTGGAGAAGTTAAGTCTATTGGAAAAAAACCTTTAATGTTATGCTCTATTATTTCCATCTTTCAATACCTAACACATCAAGTCTTTGGGGTATTTTTATATGTCCTGACTGCATTGTTGGCCTTCAGACAAAACACTAAATGGAGAAGTATGCTCGGCTCTCTAGAAATTGGCAGGCACTATGCTGTTGCTGTGCAATGCAATAGAGTTGGCAGGAGTTTCAAGGAGAGTGTTTGTGGGACATAGGGAGGAGGAAGAGAAAGCAGCATGCCTGAACTGCCCTCTTTAGAGCTGTCTGTTTAGTAGCTGTTATTGGCAGACAACTCCATTTGTGTTTTTAGGTATTTGGGTGTTGCCTGATGTTAGCATTCATCTGCACAGTGAACAAGTTCACAAACTGAATAATATTTTGAAAATTGCTTGGTCTGTAAACCCCAGGGAGAGATAGTGGTGGTTTTAATCCTGTCCTGACATTGGAAATGAAGAATCTTTGGGCATAGCATTAGGGCCAGATTTTAGTGGCTTGTTTGCAGCCTTGCACCCGAAAGATTCTTTCTCTTGCTCTTTTTGAGATGGGCCTGAATTTAGTAGTGCTGTCTTCTTCATATGATTGGCCTACAGCATTTACTTGCAGCTTACAGGCAGGACCCCTTAAGTAGAGGTTGGTGAACCAAGTCACTATGGTATTATTTTGTATTAAGTGACTTCAGAAAATACTTCTTATCCCAGTAGTTGCATGCAGATTATGCTGCTAATGCTGTCTAGAGATAGCAATCGCTTTAGCCTGGGATTAGGATCTCTTGCAGGTCCACATGAGAAAGTTGTGTCATCGTTCCCAGTGCTGCCCTGGTTTGTGACCTCTTTGTGAGCATGTGACAAATGAGGAAACATCTTCAAAATCCATGTTTATTTGATGTCTTTTTTAATCTAGACAGGAAATTTATCTCTGTGGAAATTGGATTCTTCATCTTTGTATGTATAAAAGTATTTTAAAGCACACATTATCACAGAAGCACATTTAAAACTGACTTCTGTTGGCACAAGATACTACTGGCTAAGTACAGGATCTAAATTTAGCCTTCAAGAATTGTGTCAAATTTGTCCTCCCACTGATTTCAGTAGAAGTATGATAGAAGCTTCTCACCTTGTAATCCAGAGTAAACTTCACTGGTGGCTTCACTGACACTGCTCTAATAGTTCTCTCTCTTTAACTCAGTGTATAAATATTTATTTCCTAAAGTACATTGGCTGATTTTTTTTTTATTTCTGATGTAATTCTTTCTTTGTTGTAAGCATTGTTAGTGTTCAGATACAACCTTTTCAGCTTTTTTCCCCTTCCACTGACTATTGAAATTATATCAACTCTGTATCTGCTCAAAATACATTGTACAGCATTTTACTGGAACTTCACAAAAAGATGTGACAGGTTGATTTGTTTTTCTGGTTTTGGAGGTGTGAAAAAATGTTTTCAACTCTTTTGTAAGTCTGGTTATTTAGGATCCAGTAATGAAACTTTAGAAGATCTTCCCCTTCACTGTATCCTTTAGACAAGAGAGTAGTCAGTTAAAAAGTCAGACTGCTAATTGTTAATAACAGCTGTCATAGAGAACTGTAGTCATGCTAAAATGGTAATAAAGAGTAGAATAAGAGATTTTGTTTTCAGAAACTACATTGAAGGTGGCTGGAAGAGGTTGTTGTTTCTATTCCAGCTGTCATTTCAAACTGTTTCATCTTATAGTACTGCTTCCATAAACTTCAGCTAATCATTAAGTGATGGAAACAGTATTAGTAGTAACACTGACAAGTTAAGACTTCAGGTCACTGAAAATGTAAAGTATAATGTGAGTCCTTGAGGGGTGCATTGCAGACTTACTCCCTGCATGGCCAGATCTCTACTTAATATGGAGCCAATTTTGTAGTGCTAAAAAGGACAAAAATGATTAGAAACACTCTGAAACACTCTGGAGATGTTTTATTTTATTTTATTTTATTTTATTTTGTTTTGTTTTGTTTTGTTTTGTTATTTCATTTCATTTCATTTCATTTCATTTCATTTCATTTTGCAATATATTTCATGATTCCAGCTTTTTTTTAAATTCTTTTTTTTAGAAAGGGCACCTTCCTAAAACAGGAGAAGCTAATTATGTTTCTCTTACTTGAATGTTGAAGGCACTTTGTGCTATGTCTTTTCCAAGGGAAGCAGAGGAGTTAAGATTTTATGCACACTAACGTTCGCGAAGATGATTTGAAAGACACTTTAAGACTGGACTAAACAATAGGAATTAGAAATGAGTGGTTCAAACATTGCATCTCTTAGTTTGTAAATTCTGTTGTAATAAAGATACATAATCAATATCTTTGTCAGAATTAAACTGATTTAATAGACCTGTCTTGGTTGGGGAGCCTTTGTGGAGCTACTTGAACTGGCTTCGTTAAGTTGTGTCTGCTTTGTTTCTTTAGCTTTGTGCACCTTTAGAGAAATGCAATCTTATGACTTCATGGGAATGGAAGAGTTGGTGGGTTAATTCAATGTCTCTAATTTCAGACATCGTGTATTTTTTAATAAACACAAAGAATAAAATAAGGAATCACCTGAATTCAGTGGTATAGAGGTTTGGTGTGGTTTTGGCTTTCTGGTCTGGTAATGCAGTGATTGGATCTGTTAGGATCCTTGAAACACTATAAAGATGAAGCAGGTTCATGAATTTAGAACTAATAATTCTGACCTATCCCCCTCAATGGCAGGTGTTCTTGTTGGTAAGGAAAAACATCTAAAGGCATAGCAGTAGTCCATTATTGTTTCTGGATTCATGTTTTTATGCTTTATTTTTAAAGCCTAAATGTGTGTGCTCAGAATGGCCACAATGTTCTCTGTGTTCCTGGTACTGAGCATAACACTTTTACCTGACTTCCTTTGCTCTTCCTGAGTCACTACATGCCTTGTGTAATTTTTTCTTTTCTGACATGTTTTTTAATTTCTCTGTTTACATTTTTTTCTGAATGCACTTAATCATACTCATTTTTTGCAAAATCTGTGATCTAGGGATGGTAGTAGAAATTACAATGTACAACCTTAATACTAAAGGTAGTGTGAAAAATATTACTGAATTATTCTGAAATTTAGATGAGGGAAAATAATGCAGGAAGTAACTGATGACAAAAAAGGGAAGAATGGCGTGAATTGATTTAAGGAAGCTGAAATGAGGATGAAGAAATATTTTGAAATCTGAGATGCTTAAAAAGCTTCTGATTTCTAATAACTTATGCTTTAAATTATATAACAATACTTGTTTGTCAAAATAAGGTTAGTTTAATAGATCTTTTATGTTGGAGAGAGGATGGAAAGGACTGAAGATCTTGAAAATCTACACATTGGTAAAATGTGTATTTTGACACAGGGAGGGGAGGAAGTATAAACCCTGTGCAAATATCACTAGTTGGCAGCAGCTGCTGTTTCAGAAGAGTTTGGTAGTATATTTACTTATGTGCTGACTTTGCAAGTCTGTTTTTCTTATCTAAGTCTATTATGCCTTTTGCATTCTCTATAAAATAAAATAAAAGGTAGTAGAAGGTAAGGAAGAATGAACAGATTTGTTGAGAGTATCATCTAAAAATGTTCACTGGGGTGGAGGGAATTATCCTACAATGACTAAAAGGGTGGAATAAATGATTTTATTAAAGCATATTGTATATTTTGGCAATAAAATTGTGTGTAGTCTGGCCAAATAGTGACCAATGTGCAGAGAAACATATCTGTCTCCATTTATTCGAAGGTGTAAAGATGAGTTATTCAGGCTGGCTCAATGAGATATAACCAGGAATAATAGGCTGGAAATCATTAAGGAAAGAAAAATGCGTGCCTTGTCTACCAGGAAAAATGTCCTAAGGACATTCTTCATACACTGTGGAATAATTTCCAAAGGAGATGGTTCAAGCCAAGTATCTCAACATGTTTTAAACTGTACTGGGCAAAGTGCTAGGAATTATTCTGTAGGGAAAAATCTACAACTGGCAGGAGGGATGGCTACATGATCTAATCGGTCTTTTCCATCTCTAATGTCTACAATCCTGTTGTGTTCTCACACATGGTGCTCAAAAACAGTTAAAGGAAAACTGTCCAGATGGAAGTTAGAAATCCCTGTGGCACTCTTTGAAAAAGAGTAAGGAATAACTGTGGAGTTAGAGCCAACATTCCTTCTCTCAGTAAAAATGGTTCTAATATTCACGGCTGCATGTGAGCTGTTACCACATTCCTAATAACTGCTCTGTTTGCTTGTGGTTACTTTAATGCTAGTATCTGGCTCGTCCTGTCAAATGTTCTGAGATACCCAGAGTAAGAAAGATGTACAAATATCAGCCTGTCATAAGTCCTAGGGAATAAAAGTTAATTTAATTTCATTTTTAAATTTTTGATTGCTTCTCCTAGAGTATTTTTAAAGTTAAGGCGTTGCAGGTGGTGTTTGGGAATGTTTCTGGAATGAAATGACGACTTTGAAGCTTTCTACAAAGTTTGTTTTGGTTTTAAACATTCATGAGCTTCTTTTTTTCTCTTTTTGTTCTTTCAATGGAGTACCTTGTTCTAGGTGTGTATTTTTCATGTGGTCAAAAAAACCTAGCGTGACTCCTATGCTCTTGGAACAGGGGGGATGATGAGCATCAGACCTCAATAATCCCCTGACTCCATGAGTCCTAATTCCATACTATGCTAAATGTGGATGGTGCACATGTCAGTACTGAGCCCGGCAGCGGGCACACCAGAGCGGGAAGTCCGAACGGGAAGGCACCGCGCAGAGCAGGCTGGGAGTGCCCTGGGCCTGCACAGCAGCTGTCAGCGTGGGGACAGTCCCACCAGCTACGAGCACTGGGGGTGCCACTGGAGAAAATGCAGTTTTCTCTGAATCTTAATACAGAGCAGTTGTACTTGTAATTCAGTGTTGCCTTAAACAGATTTTTTCGGTCTGTGTGTGGAGTTTCTGTTTTTTGGGAAAAAAAAAAAATCCAGAGAAACCTGACTATCTAATTAGTTTCAGCTGGGATAGAGTTTATTTTGTTCCTAGTAGCTGGTACAGTGCCAATTTTTAAAAATTTAGAATGAAGATAATATTAATAACACAGTGATGTTTAGTTTTTGCTAAGAAGTGCTTACTTCCAGTCAAGGACTTTCAGTTTCTCCTGCTCTGTCAATAAGGATGTGCACAACAAGCCAGGAAGGAGCATTGCCAGGACAGCTGACCTGAGCTGGCCAAAGGGTTATATTCCATTGCATAGAACATCATGCTCAGTATGTAAACTGGGGAAATTGCCTCGGAGGGTCTCATTGCTGCTCAAGAATGGGCTGGACATTTGTCAGTGGAGCAACTACTGTGCAACACTTCTTTCTTGGGTTTTATTTCACTCTTTTTGTTGCCTCCCTTTTCATTACCTTTTATTTTTATTTTTATTTTTATTTTTATTATTAATATTAATATTATTGAAATTATTGTTATAACTGTTCTATTTCATTTCAGTTATTAAACTGTTCTTATGTCAATGCAAGGATTTTACCTTTTTTTATGTTTCTCCTCTCCATCCTAGTGGGGGAGGGTGAGGGGTGAGTGAGCGAGTGGCTGCATGGTACTTCTTTGCCAGCTGGAGTTGAATCACAACACTTATTTAAATGGACTGGGCCACTGAAGATGTGGCCCAACATAGAATTACATGTTTTGTCTCTTATTCATCAAGGGAGATATGCAGATCTTACATTAGACATGTGGAAAGAAACATTAGCATCCTAAATGTCTGAACCTTAGGACACATCTTAAGTCTTAGGATATATTTGTGCAAACTGCTCTGTGTTGAAGAACACTCCTTTGAAGGCCCTATAAACACTTAAACTAAAGGAGCAAGAACAAAAGAAACAAACCCACATGGGGTAAATTTTGCAGTCAGGGACAGATAACCTTGTCTTGCAGTGCAGGCCTTTGAAAGTAAATCACTTGTTGATCCCCTAAATAGCTGAATCCAGGATGAGTAGGAATGAAAGCTGATCTTCTGTTGACCCCCATCTGGATGATGCTAGTATTCTGGGTTCCTTGTGTTTCATTTTTAAAGTCGTAGTGATGAGTTGGCCAAGTATTGGATTTATTTATGACAACATTATTCTATGATCTGGAGCCATTCTAAGTCACTGAATCATTGCAGAATGTTGTCTTGTAGTGCAAGACATTTTTATATTTTGAAAAGCATCTTAAGTTGTGCAAATAAAGAGGGGGAGAATGTTCTAGCAGAAGTAGTCCCTCTGCACTCCAAACAAATACCTGAAAATTATTCCATATTTGCAGTGTTTAGTGTAGTACTGCCCATTGTGAGACAATTCAGTAGCTTGAGCTTTTGTCCCTAGCAGAAGAGCTCCTGGTTAATCCACAGGGAGCACATAGAAATACCAAGATTTACTAATTCTTCTACCTTCAACCACATTTAAAAAAACATGGTTTGTATCATGAAATAAAACAGTAAGGGAAAGAGTATTGCCTTTTACCATTAATAAGCATTTAGAATTCAGCTGTCAGCATACAAACTATTAAAATGTTCACCTTTCAGTTTGTCTGACAATATTTAGTCCTGTTGGCTCACCACTTCAATCTGCTGAAAAGCGGGGGACAGATGAGAGTCTCACAGTTCCAGAGCTGAAGAAACAGTTTTTAACTACAGTTCTCTTCATGCCAAGCATAACATAGGACCTGAAGTGGGAAAAAAAATTATTTACTGCACTGTATTTGACCTATAATTTGAACCCTTAAAATTTGGTTCTCATTTTAATTCCTGTAGTTTTGCTGGGACACAGTGTGTGGAATTTCCTAAACCTTATGCAGCTTTAACCCATATCTGTTCATAAGAAAAATTAAGACATGGCTTGATGGGAACAGAGTAGTGCATGGAAATGTTACCCTAAATGCTATACCTTCAGTTTCTATCCCTGGTCCTGTAAGCAGTTGTGTTTCACTTATTCTGTATTGTGGAAGGATGTCAAATTATTTGTGGTAAAATGGGGGAAGCAGTGTGAAACACTGTGTAACACTTTATTAAACTCTTTACGTATTTTAAGTAAATCCACATAATGATTTGATAGTATCCCAGTATGTTGTTTGACCGCTGGTAAACTAATGAGGTTAGGGTTTCTTTTTAATGTGAAGCTTAGCAAATTGACAGGGATACTAATCTGACATGTAATTATTATCCATTTGCTTTATTTAATGACTTGCTGCAAACTGTGTAAGATTCTAGTTACTCAGTAACCATATAGTTTAACCATACACAGTCAGAAATGTGCATTTTGGCTGTCATTTTGCTTTCAATCCCTGTTTCCATTGCTTTCTGAGAATACATGGTGGGAATGTGTGGTTTGTGGCTCTTTGTGTATTTGTCACAGGGAGTATAGAGAAAGTCACGATGACTTCTAGCTTTGGCTGAGGAGCATACTACTTGTGTTTCGTTTGTGTTGGATTTCTTGGGTTTGCTTGAAATTGTGGATTTCGTTATGAAACTAACATGGAGGTAATCTGTAGAGGCATATGACTGTACATAGCTGTTCCAACTTGGTTGATTTCTGAGGTCCAACATTTTCTGATTAAACTACTTCCCAGAACTGCTACAATTGCAAGTAGCCTGAAAGCAGTATTTGGTAGCAGCTAGATGCTCTTTGTCTTGAATAAGGCTTTTTATGTTGCATGTGCAGGAAGAACAGCGATTTCCTTCCTCTTTTAAAAGTTGAAGGACAGCTGAAGAAAGGAATTTTCAGTACGTTATCAGCATATGAAATGTTGTCTTGGTAGAGCCCTATATAGTTAGAGTAAACTAGGAGTGTGTCTAACTTTCCTCTTTCTGCAGATACTCATCTTAGGATTTATATTAGTGGGGAGTTAGGGGTGATGCTGGGGCAGTGGTGGGGTTTTGTAGCGGAAGCGCTAAATGAGAAACTGATGTGAGTTTGGCAAGCAGGAGAGTTTCCTGAGATAGAGCATCCTCTTAATAGCCTCAGCCTGAATCTTGGCTGCCTTGGAGGGCTCCCACCCTGTCCAAGATGGAAGTTCCTGCAGAGAGCCCTAATAGCATCCCTCACTGCCTCAACAAATCGTGTTAAGGCATGGGACTTAACTGCTGTGAAACAATGCAATCAATTCCTCTCAGGACCAAAATGAGCATACTTGATCACCTAAATACATCATTCCAGTTCCAGAACAAGCTGGACTATAGAAAAGCATTTCTGTTAGTAGTGCAACAACTGGCATACCTATTAAAGAAGAAGGTGGTTAATCTGTTACTGTTTGATCACTGGCACTTTTTTCCCCACTGTATTAATATGCTTAGCAATTCTTAACACCAAATGTGACTATGTGCACTTACTTAGTGTGTTATTTTCTTTAGTAGACAATTACACCAATCTTGAATGGAGCATTTTTTTGGTTACTGGGGTAAAGGAATCTTAGAAGATTGAAACAGTAGGCAGCAAATCTTGTTAAGGAGGTTTTTATTTTACAAGCCCTCAAGAATTCAGAATATGGCTTGCTTACTACTTTAAAAAATCCAAATGTCCTTACAGATTCCATTTCAGAGCCAGCATCAAATCTATGCTATACTTGTCTAAAAATCTAAACATGCACTCTTGGCTGTTACTGTTTACTGAATCAGAACCCTACTGTTTCTACTTGCACTGTATCTAATTTATCGTAAGTGACCGCAAAAACTAGAATTATTTATATGTTGGCACCTAACAGCTCTGCTATAGTTAAGGGTCTGTTGGCATTTCCATTATAAACCTCCCTTTGAGAGGTTTATAACTTGGTGGTTTTACTTTTGCTTCAGGCTCAAATGTGCCATTTTCGTCCAAGCACAAATTCTTCTACAGAATTTCATTTAAATCAGTTTGGCCATTATTTATTTTAGAGTGTGTATGTTGGGGATGGAAGGGAACACACTATTTAATTTTGGTTTCAGAAGCTTTTTGGTCAGACTATATAATGAAAGAAAAATGGTGCTTTTTATTTTATTTTGTAGAGACTTAAACGCTGCCTGGGTGTGTTGGAGTTACTAAGCCCATGCTTTTCCAGGTTTCTGCCAATGCTCACATGCAGTGCATCCCCTCCCACTCATCCACCCACCCATCTCGCTTGTCCCTGCCCAATGACATGCTTTGAGGAAGCATCCCCAGGCTTCTGGCAGAGAAAGGTTTTCAGGGAAGTGGCTGAAGTAACATACAATGGGTGTCCTGTTGAGAGGCCTTAGGCCAACCAGTCCAACCGAGGAAGCAGATGGAGCTTAATTGGAAAAAGACGGGCTCAGTGCAGTTGTCAGTCAAATGTACCCCTATGTGGTTAAGAGTGGCATTTCCTATGGCTCTGCCATTTCTTGTGGGATCTGTGTAAATTACTACTTGGGTGCAGTAATTCTCAGAGTCTAAAAGTGGTGTGAGTTGCCATTTTCCCATGCTCCTGAATGCTCAACCAGAGGATTTCAACACTTTTTTTAGTCAGAAATTCTTGCCATAGTACTCTATTATTAAGCTAATTAAATTCTTGCCACACAAATAGTAGGTATCTATAATGTTTCAGTACCAATCATAGTAACGAAGTACCAGCGTTCTTTTGCACAGTGACTTAGGAGTACAAAGAAGGGAAATGGTGTAGAGGTAGAAGCTTTTATTAGACCAAATAATACAGCTGAAAATAGAAAACAAGTTTCTAAGTCAGTCCTTTCACCACATTACACAAGAAGCAGTAAAGTACAATAGTGGTTTTTGGTTCTTTCCTTTGCTATTGAATTACAAGAAAAAGCTAGTCAATGGAAAACAAAGTAGGGAGAGAATATGTGGTTTGGCAGCTTCTTGTGTACTCATCCTTTTGGGATCTTCTTTTATTTCAGGTAATTCATGCAGATTACTGATTGGACAGACAAGTAATGAAAATGCTTTGTTATATTTTGTCTTCTGTTTTATTAGCAAAAGGTAAAAGGGAAGCATGAATATAATTAATTATGGCGGCAGACACAAACAGCTTTTTGCACCATGAAACATTAGATCCTATTGAAGTATTTGAAAGTCTCCATCTTGCTTTCCTCTGTCTAATTCCAGAGGTTAATGAATTTGTAGGTCAGACATTCTAAATCTTTACTGTTTTAGGGACAACTCATTTTAAATTTTATTAGTCTATTTTTAGTTTGTTGGTATGAACATTTAAAAGCACTGAAGACTAAAAGTTTAGTATCATTTAAAACCTGCTGTTTTCAGCTTCGGAACCCAGAAACAGAAGCCTACAAGAACAGCAAATGGCACAAGACATGTGATTAGTTGATCACTATAAAATTATATTTTAACAACGTTTTCCCTGGTATCCCTTTATTGCTAAGGATCAAGACTTATAAGCTATATGCAGTCAAGGTGAAGAAAATAATTGGAAATACCTTAATAGAACACATCTATAAAGCTCCAATTCAGCACATAACACTTAGATATCTGCTTAAGTCTATCCAATTGATTGGGAATTTAGTGCAAGTTGAAGAGGTGTGTCCTTGGTGTCAGCTGTTAAGTGTCTGTGGGGTAATCTCTGTTTTACCCTGCTGAGCTGTTGTCTTTCAAACTCCAAGGCTACAAAGTGCTGTGTAGAGCTGACATCCTGGGCATAACTTGACTGGACTTTTCATGCAGCTATAAGCTAATTCTTTTATTTATTTGGCAATATCCTTCATCCCCAGCTAAACATAAAGGATTTTTTTATTTGTTGTCACCTAAGTTCAAGGTTTTATTTGTTTGCTATTTCCAGCAGCTAACCTTGCTGATATATTATTTAAACCCTGTTGAAATATAACTTAGTACAATGACTTATACTCCTTTCTGCCTTTCTTGGAAATGGGATCATATTGAGTTAAAATATTTTATGGTTACTTTCAAAGCACATCTGCAAACATGACCTTGAGACAGAACTAAGTATTTAGGCCTTGCAAGTTGTTACATTTCATTATTGCTCTGTTTCTCTAACTTCAGCACAGCAATGGCTGACTCACTTTAAATTGTGTCCCTCACTGCCTAACCTTCTAATGGAAGCAGAAATGATGTCCATTTTTCTTCTCCCTTCATCACTCTAGTAGGTATATTGCTATTTCTCATGAAGCCACAGCTGGGAGTGAGCATTCTGGAATCTCTATCACTTGATTCTCTTATCAGCATCTACACTGGTGATGAAATAAGACACATTTTCTAAATTCAAGGCATTGCTCTGGATTTCCAATGGCAAAATATACAGTATTTTTGTGGGAAAGGAGAATTGGAGAAGGTTTATTAGCTGAACGGTACTTTTCTCTAAGTACCTGGCGTGGATTGCAGTTTGAAAGCAGTGTTTCTTTTATTGATGCATGGCTTTAGCATGGAGTTTTAACTTTTCCTAATGCTGGTGTAGGTTATTGTAACCACTGAAACTTTGCAACTTTGTCAACAGTTACTGGAGTATGCCCCTGTACTGACAGCTCTTACTAAGAAGGTAACTACCTCTGTTTGGTTACCTCTGTGTGTTGCTTCAAGTGGATCTGAATTTCTGAAGCTGATGTGTTTTTGGATGGCAATACCACTTGGATACTTTAGAACTCTGGAGCTAATTTGTGCAGACCATCATTACTTTGCCTCCCCAATGAGACACTTCTTAGGGAAGCCAAGAAATTAAATTGTCACAATGAATATGTACTTACTCTGATGAACTCCATAGGTTTTATGTATTTAAGTAAACTGCATGGAAATTAAGCTTTGGGAGGGAAAAAATAAGCTGTAAAAGTCACATTTCAGCCATGAAGGCCCTATTTGTAAGTGTTGCACATGGGCTTTCAATGTTTTTCTTTTCCTTAAAAAACAAACAAAAGCGAACAAGCTAAAAAAGGCCAGGAAGTTGTAAGCATGCTCCCAAAAAAACAGCTTCTGGTTTTCTTTTTTGTGCTTTAATTTTCATATATTTGTGAAAACCTCTGAAATTTTCCCCAGTATTTAGAAATTATTAATACTTCTTGAGCCAATTGTCAATTGGCTCACAACTTACCTGTGTTTTATTGTACATGTGCAGTATACAAGGATTTTCAAAAGTGTACAAGTGTTTCAGTTTCAAAAGTGTTCCTGTTAACTTCCATGGGCAATTATTTCAAAAAATAAAACTTTTGGCTTAAATATGAAATTACAGGAAAGACATACGATAAATCTGGTGTATTTAATTTATGATAATTAAAATGCTATCAACCAATTTAAATAACTGCTCTGTCCTCCTTATATTGACTCCACGTACAGCTCAGTCAGCAGCAACTTCTTAGTTTGAGCTTCTTAATGAGCAGAAATGTTCAAAATTAGTTTTGTGGACTTTTTTCTTGCTTTCTTTAGTACTGTGTTATATTTGAGATCTCTTATTCGCATAGAAATGTAAATAAGGATCTAATTACCATTCTTCGCTTAATACTATGCCCAATACTTGGCATAAGGTTTGTCGTAAAGTTTTCTTTTCTCTGCTTTGCCATGACCTTAACTTGACCTAAAATGACTAATTTCTGTAGGGATTGCAGTGGCTCAGGCTCAGAAGGGTCCTTGTCTGTCACTTGGTGGCTGCTTGACGTGTGTGTGTGTTTTGCATGACATCACAGTGTCTGTGCTGTCAGTTCCTAACAAAGACAGAAGAACTAGTTCCATGTGTTTTAAAGCACTTTGCACTAATCTGCTTCCATGTACTCAGTGGTGTAGCAGAGACATCTAAGACATGGTGTTCTTATTTTTAAATTATATATTCTGGAAATACAGTAGGTTCAAGATATCTCTGTCTGTTTCATTAGAAATCCATTTAAAATACTAATCATAATTCACATTCCCTCATTCTTTCTACGTTTAGGGGTGTTACCTGGGTTTGGAATAGCCAGCTGTCTCAAACACTGTCCACATTTTTAAGGGAATGAGTCTTGGCAGACACTGGAACAATTAATTGGCTTTTTCAGCCAAGTCAGGTTAGGAAAGTATTTTGCGGGGAGGGGGCCGGGTGGGAGGGGAATACAATGTCCTAATTTCAAGTCTGAGTTTTATTAACTCTTTAGGAATGGTAGTCAGACTTCTTGCTAAGCACAGTTCTTTCCATCTCTGACATTTGTGGAATTTATTTAAGTGAAAAGTTTCTAATGCACAGGACAAATATGCTTTATTAGAAGAAGCTGCCTGGGATGAGGTGGAAAGTGCTAAATTTAAATCATGATGGATTTAAAAATCTCTGGGGTGGAAAAAGCCTTAGAATATGTATTAAAAAGGTCTAACCTCCTCTAGTATTTGTGTTTAGAAAAGAATGAGAAAGGTGGCATCTGAGGCACAGGATGATGATACCTTACTGTTGAGTTAGAATGAAATACTTCCATGCTGGACTTGCTCACCACATTCAACATCTTGACTTACCCATGGATGCTTGATTAATATTTAATTTCCAGCTCCATAGCTTTGTTTATTTTCATTCCAAAAATAGAACAAGTACTAAACATCAAATTTTAATTATGTGTATGTCCTTGCGTTCCTGAAATGTTTTGTTTGAAATATCGGAACTGTCATGCAGTCTGCTTTCTCACAATTCTGTGTACATTTTGGTGCCAGTGGGTCAATTTATAGCAAAGAATTTTCAACGCAGTTGCTTTTAACAGTTGGCTGCCCTTGTTCTGAAGACAGTTTGTTTGTTTGTTTCAATTGTCCTTTATGGAGTAAACTACTAGTAGTTTAGACTGGAAACTGTAAAGTTAAACTTTTTGGAATCGTTACTGCCCCAAGTGGGAATATAAACCATATTGAACAAAATTTATTTAGCCTATTAAAAAGTCAGCCTAAAACTACATTTAATTAGTTTACACTATTACGTCACTTCTAGTGGGGAGTAGAACTTAGGCAGGGTAAAAGGAGCTCTATCAGGTGAGCTGACTGTGGCCCATATGGGGCTTTAAGATAATGATGAGTTTAAATTTCCTCTTAGAGCTAAGTGAGAATAAAACTGCAGGCAATAAATACTCTTGGCCAAAGCCATTAAATGAAAAAGCTGGGAATTCTCCAGCTCTTGACTTAAATTGTTTGTTTATCAGCTGGCGCCTAGTCTGGAGTCAAGAGCTGGAGATTTCTATCTGTGACAGAACTTTGAAACTCTTGCAGGACACTTTCATTTTAACTTAAGGTAACTTGAGTTTATAGCTTTGGCTTTAAAGATTACTAATGATTTACTCATTTCCTTACCATTTAACCAGAGAGGACTTTTTCCCAGGAAGGGATCTGTGTTTATTTAGGGCCTTTGTCTGCGGAGGGATTAAAAGGCAGCCCACCAGCATTGTGAACTTGATGGTAATAAAAGGTCACCAACACACACCATAAAAACATTCTTACTATGGAATTAATTATACAGTGTAATTTTACAAAGCATTTCAGTAACCCTTCTTTTAGACTTCTGCTGTATTTGATTTTTCCCCAAGTAGGGAAAAATTCAACTTTAGGCATTTATTGTGTGAATTTGACCCTGTGTGTATGTGTGCAACCCTTTACAGTGTAATATACTCATCAGCAAGTTCAACTCACAACTGAAATCAATTGTAAAATTCCAGTTGAAGTTGGATCTCGACATGTGAACTTTAAAACTTAAAATACTGTGCACTGGGAGCAACAGAATGAAAAAAAGACTTGTTAGCTAAGAAATGCAAATTATTAACTTAAACACTGTTGCCGTATTTGGCATTTTTATAGACTATTGCATATTTTCCAAGCCATTGCACTGTTGCACTGTTCAAACTGCATCCTGTTATTTTTTCTAAGCCACCAGGTGGCATTGCAGCCCAGCCTGCTCAAAATTGGCAATTTATAATTTATAAAGATTTGTATGGAAGGCATTTCCTCCCTTCACCCCATTAATATGCCCTAAATATTAGGGATTAATTTAGAATATCTTATCATGATGTCTAATATTCCTAAAATAAAGACTGATTTAATTCTAGGAGGTTTTTTGGGGTTTTTTTGGTTTTGTTTTTTTTTTTTTGGTTTTTTTTTTTGTTTTGTTTTGTTTGTTTTTTTGTTTGGTTTTTTTTTGCAATGGTAGATGTGTTAAACATGTCATGTTAGGGTATCAACAAAACATTTTTTGCTTTGGTAACATGATAGCAATGGAATTAGTTCTTATTTAACAAATTATCTAAAATTCAACCACAGTGAAGGTCACTATAATTTCTGAAAAGCTGTGGAGTGGACAGGCATAGAAGAACACAGAAGAATCCATGTGGTTTTCTGTATCCAGGGCAAAGATACCTTGCTGTATTCTAGATAGAGATGAAAAAGTACACTTACAAAGTTGGGGGTTTTTTCTTCTTTCGTCTTAAAGAGATATTCTTCCTCCATTTCCCATTACCAATTTTGAATTACCCATTTAATCATGCCCTCCATACTCTTATAAATGGACAAAAGAAAGCACATACCAATGAAAGTCATATTTCAGCAATTAAAGAACTTATTAAATAGCTATTAATATATATCGTATAGCCTGTTAGACAAATTTAATATAACAACATTGTAAAAACCATAATAAATCTCTGATTTGATTAAGGGGGATTTTCCCCCCCAATTTTTCTATTTTTTGAATTTATACTTTTATACTTTGTTCTGAGAGGTGTGAGTGTTAAGTGCTAATACAGTCATTTATCCACAGTTTTACTGAGTGCCACTCCTCTAGAGCCGGTGCCCTTTCACTTAGGCCATTAAATGGGCATAACCCATTTTAAGGAATGTATATGTTTTCAAAGTAAGTGTCTCTGACCTCCCACCTCGTTGAAATCTGAACATACATGTTTTGCTATAGTCTGAGTATCTGAGATGCAGCATAACTGTGATACTAAAAATCCAGATACTAAGGGAATAAGCAAAACCCCATGTGGTAATTTAGGTAATGCTTTCAGTAAATCATACTTTAACACTGATTTCTTCACTAAGAAAAGTAGTAGAATAGGTAATTGAGGCTTTTGACCCTGGATATTAAACTTTTAAACTTGATACAACAGTCTGCCTCTAAGCTTTGTTGTATACTGATATTGCTGCTTACTTGACATCAAAAAGCTGTGGTAGTTTGTCTTTATAGATTGCGCCTGTGTTCTGGAATTGCCTCCTGCTGTCCTTGAACTGTTTCTTAGTTTAACGTGTTAGATTTTCTCATCAAAGCTTTTAAGCATGATGTTTAGTTAACACTTTTCTATCAAATTTGATACAGTAGACTGGTTTGGAATAAAACTGTTATTGTCATTAACAAACATGATAGCTTGACAGGCCTCTTTCCCAGCACATCATGGGTTTTTTGTGTAATGATATGCACATGCAGATTTTACATCGCATGTAATCTTTGTGTCTGCCCAGTTCGCAGTCCTTGCTCTAGGACTAGAGTAAATGACTGTTTTTTGCCAAGATTCCTAAAGTAAACGGGCCTCATTAAAAATAATGGTTGCTGAGGAAGGAATCTCTGTAAGTTGAAGCAGTTTGCTTTTAGACCTGTTTCACCATAACACAGCTTTGATTCCCTGTCTATGGTTCAGTTCAGTGTGACACCACTTCTGCTGAGAGATGCTATGCGATTCAAAGCACAGAAATGGAAAACAAGACTGTCTGAACAAAGGGAAAAACAAGTAGAATAATTAATATCCATTTTAGATTCGATGCATTGCTTGAGGTAGCTAGATAAAAATGGGGGGATGTGGGAAGAAAGGATAAGAACAAAGTAATAAAATGTCTTTTAATGACTTCAGAAAACAGAAGTTCTGTTAGACTTTTCATTTGACCTGAGTAATGTGTGTGTGTGTATACCTAGTGTGTCAAAACCATGGCAATGTTGTGTATTGCTTTACCTGTTTTTAAAACAGTTTTAGAAACAAGTATATAATGGGAGTATATAATGTCCAGTTACTATAATCACTTACAGTTACTGTCATTTTAGAGTGGCTAGATTGTATAGTAGTTGTGTTCTTACTGCTTTAAACTTTATAAGAGTTATTTCCTACATAGACACTTCTATATTTTTCATCCTTCTGTTTGTGAGCAGCTTTAGCTTCAGTCAGTTAAAATAGAAATGCTTAAATATGTAGCACATGGTCTTAAGAAAATTTGAAAAATGTTTGGCTGCTTTATTGTCAAAAACTGGGGGTCTTTAACATACATCTACATGTGTAGGTGTGCATATGTTCCTAGTAATATTTTATTTTAACCCTTACATGAAGTTTCAAAAGGTACAGAAAAAGACCTTTCTTAAGGAGGAAAAATGTCTGTGTATTCCAATAAAGTCTCAGATTTGTAGCAGATGTACTGAATGTACTACTAAAATTAAGACAAAACCAATTTTTAATTTTATTTCATTGAAAAAAAAACCCGAAAACCAACCCCTAGTTAGTGGCAAAGTAAAGATACCACACTAATGGTAACACATGAAACTTCTAACCTCTGGTTTATATTCCAGTTCATACCTGCTTGAAAGTAAATATAGAGGAAGAAATTTAAACTGCTTCTTCAGAAAACAACCTCAAGCTTTAAAGTAGATGCCTGGAACCATTATTTTAAGCATTTTCTGGGATTAGAGAATTATCATTTCATAAATTGGGCGTAAAATAGATAAATAAGGAGATTACAAGGTATAATGAATCAGGGCTGAGAACAGGTAAGAGCAGTATCTTCAAGAAGTGTAGGAACTTCTCAAAGGTCAGTCCTGTTACTCATTTCAAAAATCTTTGTCCTGTTGTTATACCTGTACCTTTGCTCAGGGCTGTGCCTGACCAGATGAAGTGTGACGAGATTGCAGAACTTCTCCCTGCCAGGACACAGAGTAACTAAGAAGAAAAGCTCTTCGGTGGGGAAGTGGGGTGTAGGCTGAAGCGTTTGTGAAACCTGTGGTTGCAACGCTGAACAGTGAGGGAAACACTGCTATTGGAGTATTCAAGAGCAACAGGAAAATAAAATCCTAATTCTTTCATGGTCTTCTTGTGGCCCACCTCATTGGACAAGAAGGAAAAAAGAGAAGGTGTCAGACAAGATCTTTTATGTGTGTGTTTTGTTGACCATTTCAGATTATTACTCTATTTAAAAAACTGAAAAAAAAACTCCAACTTGTTAGAGCAACAGGTGAGGGATTTCCTCTAATGGAGGAATCATACACATCCTGGAAGAGGATGCATTTCTATTCTCTGCTGGTTTGTGAACAGTGTGGCTGATACAAATGTTTTGGGGTATTTTTTTTTGTTTTCTTAAAAATAAAACACCTATGAAATAAGGTGACAGCCAGCAAGCTGAAAACACTTAGTCTTGAAATTTTAAATACATCATTGCTTGTTCCTACTTTGACTTTTTTAATTGCTTCAGAAATCATGTTTAAAGCAAGTAATAGTGTACCTAAACTGTTTAAAGTTCTCACCTATGGACTATATACTTTTCAGGTGCTAGTAGATAGGACATGCTAAATAGCATGTGTGTGCACATTTATATCTGTGTTCTTTTCTCTTATCTTACAGTGCCCTACCTTACATATCAGAAATGGCCCAATAAAATGAACAACAAAATCTGTAAAATTTCCTTACAACAACAAGAACCTAAAATAACCATTTTATAATGCCAGTGAGGTAGCTGACTGTGTGTGTTATTGGGTAATAAGATATTCTCTGATGTGTTTACTGCATTCAGCCTTCAACACAAATATGTATTGAAGCCATAAAATGACAATAATTGTAGTAGCATACACCTTACCTTCTGGCTGAATTATTTCTATTGCATTAACAATTATGTAGTGAAATCATTTTTGTTGCTACTGTAAAAATTTTATAGGAAGGAGAATTAAGAGATTCTCAGTTTGTCAGTAGCTTAACTTCGTGATCTTAAACTTTGTATCTCTGTAAAATCATTTAATGGTTAAAAGTTGAAACACTACAAGATCTCAAAAGACTGAGGCAGCTTTGAAATTATTAATATATTAATAATTTTTCTGTTATATTTATAATGTATAATATTATAGGAAACTCAGATTAATATGATAGGACAGTGGAAAAAATACTTGTCACCATTTTTTTTGCAAAAATGACATTCTTTGTTAGTTCCACAAAGTGTGTTGAATGAGGATGATGGTGTTTTAAATATAATGTAAACACTTAATGTTTTTAGTAGTATCAGGTTTTATAACATTTTAGATAAAAAATCATTTCTTTTTAGCTTAAAAAAAGATGTTTATCTGTATTGCTAGACTCTAGGAAACTTGTTATTTTGATCGTTTTGAAGAAAAATTAGCCAGCATTTGCATCTTACACATTAGATGAAATCACACTGCCACAGAATTAGATTTTATTATTTAATACTTAACAATCTTCCTTATGTTTTTCCTAGGCTGTCTCACCTCACTGTAGAATGTGTCTGTGTTTGTCAGTTAACTTTGTTTTTCTTTTGAGTGACACACGTGTCCTGTATTATGAAAATAACCTGTATCCTTTGAAGACCAATAGAGTAAGAGTAATCTACAGGAGGAGGACCAAAGAGTAGGAGTAACCAGTACTTTCTCTCAGTTGCTGTCTTCTAGTTCCTTCCCATCCATACCTTGGCTAGAGCTGTAGATACTGAATGACATTGAGCTACTGAACAGTGTGGTTTTATTCTGACAGCCCAGTTTGAATGTCTGGGGCCATGGATGTGTATGGTGAAAAAAAAGTGAGGATGGAAAGGTATGGGCTTCCCAGTAAAACCGAATAGGCAAGTAAGGGGTTGGCGATTGTTCTGGAGGAAGAACATTCTCTGAAGGCAGGAAGTCAAGAGTGGAGAGAAATAGGAGTGTCCTAGAAAGCTTAGCTTAGCCTAAAACTTTCTCATCAAATTTCTTTAGGAGCAAGGGGTACTCAACGTTTATGGGGGAAATTTTTTCCAGAAGTGAGAGCAGTGGGCTGAAGATGCTGCTTTGCTTCCTGTGGTTTTCCTCACATAGCTGCTGAAGCATGCAGCTCTTCTAGAGAGGTGTGCTCTGAAGAAGAATATTTCAGTAGAAAATGCTGTAATGAGTATTGGGGGAAGAGTGTGACACTGCTGGACTGTGGACTGCCAAAAAAACCCAAATCCTGAAGTGTCTTCCATGTAGGTAAGATGGATCTAGAGTTACTAACTGGAACCAGGAAGACAGTCACAGGGGAGAGAGGGGACTGTATGGGTCTCCATATGGATGCTGGCTTGGAGAGCTCTCTACTGATGAACTCCAAGTGCCAAGGGTTTATGTCCCTCACCAAATGAAGAATGGGAAGTTTTTGCATCTTGTTTTTCCGGGAGGAGTTCTTCTGAACAAGTATATTATGCCATAAAGGAATGGCTTTGTTAATATTAAACATGCTTTGGCTAATAAATAAACTACAGACCTGTTGGATAAGAATATGATCTCCTCGGGGCTTAGCTAAGGGCAAGCCTCACAACCTGAGAAAATACTGCACAAGACTAGAAAATCTAGAAAGCACTATTCATTAGCACATTCCAGACTGCTTCTTGCATGCCAAGGCTGTTTTGAAATCTGGCCTATTTAAGGGGGATGTTTCTGTCACTCACTGGGAAGGAAATACCAGCTTACTGTCCTGGTGTCTCATTTTCTGAGAATCTGTGGTTTATAGGGATGTCTGGAGCTCCTCTAGTCCAGCCTCCCCCTTGAAGAAAGACTGTTGCCAAGATTGGATGGTGTAGGCTGTGGTTTTCTTATGCCAAATCTTGAAACTCTGCAGGGATGGAGATTCCACCATCCTCGTCTGGTTAACCAGCTTCAGTGACAAACTCTGTTCCCAGCAAAGAGGTTTTGTAACCAGCATGCAGAGGACAGATACAGATGCCAGAATTCTATCCCAGAATTCTAGGGAAAAGAAGAATGAAAATTCTGTAGATATACTTTTTTAGTCAGTCCTGATATTTTTGAGGTGTGACAGATACAAAATGTCGCCTTGTTTACTATAAGCCTTCTGTTTTTAACCTTGGAGTCAGATATTTTCTCACACAGTTTTATGTAAATAGAGCCAATGTTTACTTAACGGTATTTTCTGTTTTTCATTCCTTTTGTGATATGACCACTTGGATGGGCACCTTTCTTCTCCAGTGAAGATGGAGAAGGAAGTGACATGCTCTCCAATCCCTTGTAGTATTGGAATGTGTATAAGAATAATATAGTGTCAATAAATCGACGTCATTTCCTTCTTTCTGCTGAACCTGGCAGGTGTTAGAGCGTCTTTATTGTGTCTCCACGGACACAACAAAAATTCTGTGTCTTGTTTCATAAACACTATACTCTAGATATACTGTTGGAATTTTAAACATAACAGTTCTGAGAAGCTCAGAATTGGTCTTAAAATATGAAACAGTGCCAGTGATCCAAAGATATATGCAGCTGGACCTAAGATTCTCGTTTTCTAAGTAGTTTTGAAAATAGGCTTTCCATGTCAAGTTGTGTTTGGGATCCAGAATTTGGACAAATTGATACTTGATCCTGTAATTTCTTTGATTATCTGCTTTTCACTGCATGGATTCACAAATACGGAGGCTTGTCTATTTCGATAGATAGTGCCAAAGCCAGAGGAAAGTAAATAGGCAATGTAATTCTTTTTCTAACTCTGCAGCCTACAGTGAACTGTTGACATATTTAGTCAACCACCTCCTCGGATTCATCTCTGAAAGTGAAAAACAATGATATGATCAGAACATCTATAGCAAACCCATGACAAAGCATTTGTTAAGTGGATCTTTTATTGTCTGACCATCTGTAATTTTTTTCCTAGAGACGGGTCATTTTATCACATGATAAAAACTTCTGTTCTTCTTTGATGGGGTTTTTTTGTGTGCTAGCATTAATAAGTCCTGGGAATTCCTTAGTAGTGGAAGCCTAATAATTATCTCTTTGCTGTCAAAGAGCTAGTCTAGTTGCTGCTCAGTTTTTGCAATGTCTGATGTCAAGGTTCTATACCAGTAATTAGTACCAACACTTCCCACATTCTGAATTTATGGTACTGTGACCACATTTTTACATATGTTGAGGGATACTTCAGTAACCCTCTTAACATGAAGATATTAAGAAATATGCTCTGTTATCTCTCCCTAGAAATTTAGTTTGCTGCATTTTTGTTTTTTGCTCTCTGGCAGCAAGAGTAATTAGATCAAATTGTGTTATTCTACAGTGCTTTTCATTATAAGGGATTTTTAAAAGAAGCATCCTTGGCATCCTGCCAGTATTGGGTGGAAATGCAAAGTAACTTCTGTTGAAGATGCTTTTCAGTGTTAGGAGATATTAAGTGGGCAGATAAAATGAAATCACTGGCCTGGACGTCTGCTGAAGTGCAAGTAAATTATTGATATTAAGCATTTGACCTTAAGGTATTGTAGGAATGGATGAACAAAGAAATAACTTTTTTCATGAACTGGCACATGATTAATCAATGAAAGTTGGATACAAATACTATTTCAGAAAAATGCTATATGTAAGCACTTCCTAGTAGGGTCTCAGAAATTAGTTTCTGGTAATTTCTGACTGAACTAGAGTGAAATGATTTTAAGAACCTGTTTCGAAAAGTGCATAGCAGAAACACTGTCTGCAGCACACACGGATGTTTATCATTCCAGCCAGTACTGGTGTATTTTGCTACAGGTCAGATAGTCAAGCCATTTTCTGACTATGAGCATTAGCATAAGAGCTGTAAATCATGAAGCATAAGAGCTGTAAATCCTTATGCCTAAATTGTAAATTTCTTTTGTAAAACTCCTCTACATGTAACTGAGCTGTTTCTGCTTTGCTTTTAAAGCAAACAGCAAGTACAATAAATGTATTTATTTGAACCTTTACTTAGTTTATAAGGGATTATTTGTATTTGTATTTACATTTCTACAATCTATTGTGGCTTGGAATGCATTGTAGTTAGTGGGTGACTTCCTATTATTTTCTTTAATTTTCTTTTCACCAGATTGAAATCCAGTAACTGCGATACAGTTTCCACAATTTGCATACATATATCTACTTTTTGGTCAGTGGTAGATGATATTTGTTGGAGGCTGTATTTATCAATGGAAGGGAATGTCTCTTGGATAGGTAGATCCTCAACTAGGAATATCTCCAGAAAAAAATTGTATAGATGGTGAAATCACCTTAGGTCAAGAGGGACTAGTGCAGTGAGGTACTATTGGGAGAGGAATGGGCATGTTTGCTGACAGTGTCTTACACTACTTCATAATTTTGAAGTGTGTTTGGGTGTTGTTTGGAGTTTCTCCATGGTACTATGTGGTGGGGATTTTTTGTCTGTGGCTCTGATGGACCTTGCTTTTTGTTTGCCATCACCTGTCCTCTGAGACATGGGAGCTCTGTCCAGATTTGTGTCTGCAGTGTGTTATTACAGTGTATCCAAAACTCAGCAAACTGGCAGACTTCTGACTAGCCACATAATGGGTGTATATGCTCTACTTCGAGAGATTTGGAAGAATATTGTAGCTCTGACAGTGTCCTTTACTTGTCTCCTCCTCAGCACTCATGCCTTGGAGTGCAAGTTCTCCAGATAAATACTTGTTGCTAGTGGCATTTATTTTCAGTCAGCTGTATTTGATTTGAGCACTGGTTCTGGTTTACCTTCTTCTAACTCTGAGAAAGATGAGTGATTGTCAAGAATAAATATAAAGAAAATGTGGTTCTGAGCTTCCCTTTGCGTATTTCTGATGCTTCAGCCTATGCTATTTCACTGGCTTTCCTACGGATCATAAATACTCTTTAAGTGAGAGTTTTAAAGAATGATATTTAACATCTTATTTAAATTAGCGCTGCATTATTCACTAAAAAGGCCTAAGAGCGTCAGGAGATAAGGATTAAACTCATGGGTCTTCTCCAGTTCCAGAGCTAAAGTGCAGATCATAGAGATGGTTTTTCATACTTTGTGATGAAAAAGTACGGTTTGTTGTCATGGGAAGTAATCTCCCCATCAGATCTGTAGGAAGGAACCTCTGTGTCTCTCCAGGTTAATAAAAGTTCTGTGCAAAGATATGGAGATTACTGTTAGAGTTGCCAGTAAAGAAAACTTTGCTTTAAGGGCTTGAAAATGTTGCTGGAGAAGTACTGAGTAAATGTTGTTACTCACTGGGGTGATGAATCTTAAGGGATATTTCACTACATTCCACCTGACATAGCCTCCAGTTCTGGTACCTGAGCAGTATTTCCAGAACACCTAGAGCTCAAGCACCCTTCTGTATGTAACTCACACAGTTTTATTGTAAGAGCTAGGGTGACTTTACCAAAGTTCATCTACTCCCTTCTATGGTAGCTGGGGGGATGTTTATGGAAACACTTCCGAGAGTTCCATTTTTTGGCAGTGTCTCTGCTTTATCACCAAGAGCAGCACTATCAACTTTCAGTCTTTAAACATGAGAGAAATGGATTCTGTATGAAGCAGATTTGGAATGTTGCTCTCAAGAATGAAGGGAAATGTGTAATTAATAAAACATTCATTTCCAATTCCATCTCTGTCCTTGCTCGGAGTGCTGGAGAGTGTTTGTTCGAATGATTATTGTTCTCTTGTACTTGCTGCAATTGCTAGATATCCAGTGCAGCTTTGAGGGGCTGGCCAGAGCAGCTGTTACTCTGAATAGATCCCTCAGCTAATACAGCTAGAGCAGAGGTTTGATCAAGATAGACAAGATGACAGAGTTATAGGACAAAAGGGCTGCTCTAGTCAAAGGGGCCATATCAGACCAGCGTTATGAGGGGCCTGTTGCAGTAGGGGCTTGGGCAGAATTGCAGGAGTGTGGCACATGGTTCACTGTGTGGTTCTATCCCAGACCTATGACCCCACTGTGTGTTCAGCAGAATGTTTTAAGGGAGTGCATTAGGCAGCAAGAAATTCAATACAATGCTTCCTGCTTTGAAGCCTGCTCTAGGATTTCCTTTTGCTTGGAAGCTGATGAAGCAGGCTGTACCACACTAGTGGAGTGGAAGCAGCAAGGGAAGAAAAACTGCTTGTAACCTGTGGCAAAGCAAATTGAAAAGAAGCCATTCAAGGGGCCAGAAGGAAGCATTCTTTATCTAGAATGACTGAAAATTATGATTAAAATGTTCCTGTCTCTCATTCCCTAAGACTAAAGTCTCTGATCCACCATTCCACCATCCTTTTTATTTTTTTTCCGTGTTACCTTATCTGTGGTATTGCTGTCACTTTGATGGTTTAATTGTACATGTCTCTTGACCTCTTTAATGATAGCCTTCTGTTGGGCCACTCTTCCTTGCCTTGACCAGGTGGCTAAATGGCATCATCTTACCTTCTTCAAGTGAAGTGTTTCAAGGGAAATGGTTCTCTCATGCAAGAAACACTTCCTATTGTATAAATCTCTCTCCTTGGTCTCCTTGGGTCTCCTCTTTGTGACTTGGGTCTCATTGTAACTGCATTTTCCTCCTCTCAGTCTCCTATTTCCAAGTCTGCTTCCAGCCATCTCTCTAGTTTACCACCATCTTTTATTCCTCAGATTGCAGATTTTTTTTCCCCATATTTGTCTCCTAACTCCTCAGTTTTGTGACTCATAACCCCTTTTCTACAGTTCATCAAAAGTCAGTAGCAGATGCTGAGTTCAATGAAGAAACTAAGTTTCCTTTGCCCTAAAATAGATATGACTTGTCAGGACTGAGAAGTTAAAAAGTGGACTGATAGTGACTTCACCTATCTCTTCCTATTTAAATGGTTGAAATACAGATCTCACGTAACAGCTTGTTTGGCCAAAGCAGCCTTGTAGAGGAAAGTGTGACTTGTAGTTTTTGCTCAAACAACAAAATTAAATGCTAAATCCAAATTTTTTAGGTTTAGTTAGCATAAACATTTCTTTATATGAAACCTCAGAGACTATATTTGCAGGAATTTTTGTTCCAGAGAATATGATTGAAATTGAAAGGTGTGTTTGTAATTGGCATCAGCCTCACAACTGGGTGGCTTATAATTTGTAATTTTTCATGAAGGGAATAATCATACGTGTGGCTCCCAATAATGCTTCCATGTGCATGTATGTCTATGCTTGGTTTCTATCTTGATCAGAATTACAATTTTCTCAAGATAATTATCATAAGAAAACGAAATGCATTTTTGGTTAATTGTATTTTCGGTTGTGTCTGAAGCTGCACTTGCATGTCAGAGTATGTTGCACTACATAAACCAGTGAGTTACCTGTAAAAAGGAGCAGGAACTTTATGTTACTCTGGTTGTACAATTAGAGTTTGTGAGTTAATTTCTTTTGTAATTGGCTTGTTTGTCTGACACACAGTGCAGATTGTATTACAGACATACAACAGAAATCTAGTGACACTAGCATGAGGTTAAAAACTGGAAAATAATTCAGTATGATTATGAAGTTTTTATTACCTAGTCTTTATAATATATAAGTGTAAAATCAAAGAGCAGAGCCGAAAGCAATGAAAAATATGTGTACTTTTATGTTTCTTCCCTGGACATCCTTTTACAAAGTAATAAAGCAGTGGTAATAGTGCACTGTTGCTGTGTCAGATTTATACAAATCAAAGTTTGGCACAAAAATAAGTCAAGTTCAGAATTTTACCAGGCAGATCTGCATCAGTAGAGAGTGTATTAAATATGCGTCGTTGTAGTAAAGTCTGTATCCACAGAAAATTTGCGGAAACACACCTGTGGTAAATGTTCTTGTACATTTTAGTCTTTTTAAGTGTTCTTCTTGTGTTGGTGGAATGAAGATAAATGTGAATATCAAATATGTGGAGAAAAATGTGGGAAAAAAATTTTTCTGTGGGTGTTCACCTAATGATAAAGGATGGAGCAACTTTTGATTCTTTTGCATATTAGGGATTTGTCTGTCTTTTGGAGCAAGACATTGTAAAATTTGGTTTTATTTTCTTAATTACACTGTCCAAGTAATTTTTGTCCATTGCCACTATTTTACAGGTACCTCTGTTAGGCTGTATCCTCGCCTATGTCTGCAATTTTTTTTTTCGCTTTCCAAAGTCTTAAGCCTACAGTTCATCATTTGAATTTCAAATTCTGTGAAATGTTGGCAAGTGTTTATTATTTATTCTTTTGCTTGGATCACATGTGATAAAGTCTTGTAGATTAACTCTATTTGTGGGTTTTAGTGTGACTTGGATGGAAGCTCGCTATATGGAAATAACGGCTCCCATCTGTTTCGGAATAAATTACTTGTCATAGTGTCTTTACGAGGTGAACACTTGTCACAGACATCCTTCTGTTTCTGCCTTGATTATATTTCTGACTTGACCACTTCAGTTTTCAGAACTGAAAGTTGCTGAAGAATGACCTTACAGTCTCCATTATTAATCTCACGTAGATAAATAAATGGTTTTCACAGAAAACATTCAGCACTCTGCTTATAATGAGCCGAGGCAAGGAAAGTGCACATTCCTTCTTTCTTATCTTCTTCCTTTGGCTGTGTTTTGATAGAAATGGATACAATTTTATAAAAGTAGATAAGCTAGGTTTTTGCACCAAATTAAATACTGAACAAATTGCTTTCAGGTCTACACATATATGCTCTTCTTCTGGGCCCACTTGTTCTCTACTCTTTTTATGTGTGTATACATTTGGTGTACTCTTAATTCCTTTATAAGAACAGTCTCTGAGAAGAATTATGGTGGTTGCTGGGAATGTGGGAGGGGTACGGCAGAATCCAAATTGCTGATGTTTAAAAGCATCCCAGCACCATGCAGAAGCCAACTTCAGTGCAAAGGATCTCTTCTCTCTCAACAATTTTCCAGTGAGCCCAGAAAAACCCTGGCTTGCATCAGTAAGTGACCTGATGCAACAGGCTGGGTAGCCAAAGTGAATTATTACAAAAAGGAGAGGACCAAATGTTTTCTGGTAACTTTACTAGACATAAAGGTTGCTCTTTTTAACCCTTTAAAGTGCTCTTTAATCAATGGCAGTGGCTGTGGCCCTAAGTGAACCAGTTCTGATCTAATGAGTGATTTACTTCTCTTAATCTCTCTGAGATCTGCTTCTGCTTTCAGAACAGGAAAATTACAGCTATCTTGTTCTTCCTTTCTGTTCTGCACCTTTCACTACCTCCTGCCACTGTAAATCTAGAAATATTATGGGTGTTAAGAGCTCCTTCCCACCCCAACAATTTCATCTCCACATTGGGAATTCATCTGGGACAAAAATAAAAAAAGTTATGTCTGTTACTAGTTATTAATAATTATTTTGGTCACTCAAGAGTAGAAAATACCATAATACGTTGGCTTTTTTGGGAATATGATGGCAAAAGTACATATGTAAAGCAACAACTCAAGATGTGTGAATAAGCAACTTGGAGTCAAACACAGTTCAGTGTTGATAAATATAAAGTGGTACTCACTGAGGAAAAAACACTTGATTAATTCCTCATTGCTGCCTGATTTTGAATTAGCTGAATGCACTTAAGACATTTCCTTTTTTTTCCCAGCCACTCACTGTATATCCTTGTATGCTAATTAGTGAGAGCCTCCATTTAATATGGATCGGCTTACAAAACAAATAAATGTTAAAGTTTATGAGAAGCAGGTCTGAAAAAATAATAATAAAATGTAAATCCAGTGTAGAAATAAGTGATTTGGCACACAGCTTTATGGTTAACGTATCCTGGTTTTACTGCTTTCACAAGGATGCAGCTAAAATGGGGAGACTTTCAGACTGTTGAAATGGAATTTGAAAAATAGTAAAAGGATGAAATAATAAGAGTTTCATTTTTAAAACTAATCTCTGGAAGTAGGTAGTAGTGGAAAATACACTGGCATCATGTTTGGCTTTTCTCAAGGTATGAGGGGAAAGGGGCATTCAACCAAATTCTAAGGCAACAAGCTAAAAACTTAACACCCAGATTTCTTCTAATGTGGTGCAGTGTTAATCTGTTAAATGAATGCACTGATTTATCATTGAACTCAGAAGCTTGTTAGGATTAAATTAAAGAATTAAGTCAGTATATACATGTACCAAGAACATCCACAGCTTCATAGATACGATTAAACAAAAATTTAGGAGGCATGTGCATTTTCATACATCACTGCATGAGGCACCTACGAAATGACAGAGCTTAAAAATAAATAATTTTCATGTTATTCTCCTGTATTTCAGCATTTCAGGTCAAAAAAAGAACTGCTTGACTCTTCTTAACTCTGGAACTTTTGAGTGTATGTGTTGGCGAGACTAAGTTGGTCAATCAGTTTTAATGAGAACCGTGTCAACTTTAAAGGTGATACAAAACATCAGTGCAGAATCCTGAATAACACAGGAATAAAACTTTCTATGAGAATTGCATGAACAGACTTGCCAATTTCTTTGGCATTTTTGAAGGAAAACCACCATGCTTTTATAGGTTGGTGTAGAAATACCTCTTCTTATTTCTGGAAGGGATCAAGATATCTGGATAAGAGAATCAACAAAAAGAACTATTTCTCCAATGTCTACTTGTATTAATTTTCTGAGTGGGAAGTAACTATATTCTTTTTCTTATCATGAAACAGAACTGTTAGGAGCTTGGCTGGCAATTCTGCAGCTAAGCAATACAGAAAGTGAAATTGCTGGTTGATGTGGTTAGGGTGGATCAGTACTGGATAATACCAAGTGGTGAAGTCCTATTATCTTGAAAGTATGTCTCAAGTGACTGAGTTAGCTGACATCAGATTGTCACCATTTTATTGAAATACCTGTCTTTAGATTAGCAGTTCATGTCTTTTTTGCCAGTGGAACATGGGACAGTATTGCTTCTTTAACTTCCATTTATATAGTTGTATCTTGATTTTTAATAAAGAAATAAATGTTAATGTCACATAAATAGAGAAGAATAGCCTGAGTCTGTTGTTGTTGAGTCTGACAACAACAATTGCATTATTGTTTGAGACAGTTTGTAGCAAACTTGATGTGTTTTGTCAGATACCAATAGCTTGAGGGGTGGTGTCATCAGAATGATACATAATATTTTGTTTGGAAAGTGTAGCTCAGGATTGCTTCAAGGAAGCAGAACTTTCGAAGAGTGCTAATTTAGCCTTGAGTAGGGATACTGTGTTTTTTGTAGATAGAAAGTAGAATGAAACTCATTTGAGATTTGGTATTCTCTCAGACTTCCCTAAGCTTCCCATTTTTTAGAAAATATTTTTTATGCCATCTTCTTTAAAAGGAGAGGTTGGGAAGAGGAATGAATTCCATGCACATCCCTCAGTTGATTTTCACAAGAATATCTCTGGCTTCATTAGGAGTGAGACTCTTAAAGCTCCTTCAAAAGCCATGCTTCTAAATCAAAACCAGATGTGCCAATAGTGTGCGTTTTCAGTGTGGTTTTCTTTTGCTCTTTTTCCTATCTAACCCTGCCCAATGCAATTAAAAAAAAATCTTTTAGAATTATTATCTTTCTGACTTTTGAGGTTATTTACACCCTTTGTTAGGATCCTTCAGTAAGGCTGTTAAGTTTTTGCTTAAGTTACCTTGCTTAATTGGATTTGTGTACCTTTATAAAAATTGAAAAAGAAACTTGAGGCTGTTTCAAAATTACTTTTTCTGTTTGTAACATTTTTGTTACAAACAGAATTATGTTTGTAACAAACATAACAAATGTTATGAATTTCAATATCCATTTTCTAATGTATTTGCATGTAGCTTTTCTTTATCACATGCTCTGTTTTACAAAAACATCTTTCCATCTCCATCCCACCACTTTACAATCTTACAGCAGTTTTGCTGTTGTACTGTTTAGTCAGCTATGTCCTTCCCCGTCACTAGTACTTTTCTCTTTCACACTCCAGTCCTACTATCATATTTGACTTTTCTTCCTCTTTTCCAAGAAATTAGGTCTGTTATAAATACTGCAGATGTTTCATTTTCACAGGATGATTCTTGTTTGGGAATCTTCCCATGATATCGGCATGATCATGGTCCATGACCCAGTTATCTCAGGCTTTAGCTAATTGCATTTTTTAATTTCTCCTTGGCATCTCATGATCCTTTATCTCCCTGCTATTGTCTTTCACCTAGGTCTTCATTTCTTGTAGTCTGCTGTAAATGTGTTCCTGGAATTCTTTTCCTGGTTTCTGACCTCAGTCTGCATTGCCTCTCCTCCTCTTCCAGAATTTAACACAACAGTGCCTCTCTCTCTCATATATCTCTTCCCATCTCTCTCACTCATGCCAAGTGTTCTGCCAGCACAATGTGCCGTGCCATTTTTCCAGTTTGTCCCAAAGTTTGACTCATACCTTCCTTCACAAAAGCTTAGATTCCTGGGCATTAATCAAGCCATTGTCTTATGATTGTATCTTAGTATTTTTCCCCACAACCTTCCAACACTGATATTTTATAAATTTGTTTAGCAGTCATTTTGGAAAAGAAAACTGTTTCGGGTAAATGATAAGTTTTTGAAGTAAA
Source organism: Platysteira castanea (assembly GCA_013397175.1). Lineage (NCBI taxonomy): Eukaryota > Metazoa > Chordata > Aves > Passeriformes > Platysteira > Platysteira castanea. Next base: position 1,251,591 of record VYXC01011827.1, on the reverse strand, counting down.
TCTCCCCCCACTCCTTCTTTCTTTACCGAAACTCATTGTTGAAAGAGGTTGAAAAGATGAATCACCACTTAGAAAGGCGACTTCATTCCTATGAAGGGAAAGAGAAATAGGTAGTAAGATATGGCTTGATTTGTTTTCATCTGGCTTGAGACCTGAATTGGTTATAAAACACACTGAATATTGATCTAGCTGGGGGACTGTACTGTAGCTTTATACTCACTATAGTTGCGTTCTTTAGAGTTTAGAAGACCTCCCCAGTATTCTTCTTCACCAAAAATATTTCAGTTTGAGAAATAAAAATATATTGTCTTAAACTAGATATAGGTACTTACACCAGTTTGTTCTAGCTAACAGTGTTTTATCTGCTAATGTTTCTTATGTCAGCTTGTGAATAACTTTTCAGAATGAAGGCATGCAATTTCACAGTGGTATTTTGAGCAGAAAGTTTGATTTATATGCTGAACAAATCAGCAGTATGATACTTAACTCCTAGTTTCTAAATCTTAGCCAGACTTTCCTAGTTTACATTTTTGTGCTTACACAATGACATCTCTAAGTAAAATCTTTCATATCTCTGCAACAAGGGAAACTACCAATAGCTCAGAATTACATCTAAATTAAATTCAGTAAATAAATATGTGAGAGAAGCAGGTGGTTATTGCTACAACAGGCCTGCTAGTTGAACAAATCTAAACACCAGCATGCTAGTTAAAATGGGAAATCTTGCTTTTCATTACCTCTACTCCTGTGTTAAACCAAAGACCTTAAATGCAATTCACTGCTTTCTTGAATATTCTGTCTCATGTTTATTTGTTTGCCTTTTAAAATACTAGTCAGATGATCTAGCATTATATCAAAGTTTTATAATTCGCATTTCTAGTGGTAAATTATGTAGACAGTGTGGCTTTAACTCATGTTTGCTTAGATGCTGTATGTTTTTAAATTAATTTCTCTCTAAGCTCTTTGCAAGGAATAGTAACCCACTGCAGAGAGGTTACAGTACTATGGACTCTGTGTGTTCTGCCTTAATGATACAAGGGAATAGTTGAGCAAGAATAAATGAGGTACTTTTGGTGGGTAAAAATGTGAGCTGACTGTCAGTGTGAGATTGGTTCTAGGAGCAGTTAGCCAGCAGTAATAGGGCACACTTGAGTAATTGAATTTGCATAACAAGGCTTGCTGAAGAGATCTGACAGGCCCAGAGATTTGTCTGGCTGGAGATCTCCAGATGGACGTGACCACACAGCAGCTGGGTGGCACGTTTCTCAGCATGGTCAGCAACACCCGGACTGTCAGCTGGCCTCTGCAATTGCAAAGCCCTGGCAGGCCAGCTGGTGGCTTCTGACAGCCAGTGGCCCCGTTAGAGAATCTTTTCATTCTGCCTGTCAGGGTACAGGACCTGCAGGGACCAGTGGTAAGATGTAACAAGTCACCAGTGAGAGTTGTTAAGATGCTTCAGAAACCTGCTTCTGTTAAATAGCTGCTGCTTTACCGCTGAGAGTGAACCTTCTGAAAGCTTTTTCCATCTTTTTAACAAGGACAGGAATAACCTGTTCTCCAGCATTTTGTTTGGAAATCTGTTACTTGGTGTTAGTTTCTGCATGTTTAGTTTCAATACCAATATTTCTGCATCTAACCAAGCATGTCCAGCCAGTAACAGAAATACATTTTATGTGCTTATTACTTTCACAAGAGAAAATACTAGAGCTTTTGTTCCCGTGTCCCTTCCAAAGATACTGATATTAGTGTATTCTAGATTTATCAGTTCAGTTAAACAGAGCAGTTTATAGAGACAGCATAAAGGAAGGCATTAGAAACAATGGAGGCAACAACTGTTTTAATTTGTTAGTGTGCATAAATATTCTGTGTGGGTAGGAAAAGAATATTAATGCTAGAAATCTCATCCTTTGTCAACCTGCAAGAAGTGATGTGAAAAATTAGATCTGTTACTGCCTTAGTCCAAGTCGCTTGGTCCTAACATCCCTGAGCCCCAGCCACTAAGCATTAAGCTGTTGGATTTAAACTCTGTATGCCCTTGCAAACTTGGGAAAGTTCCTGTTCACCAGGAGTTTAAAATCCAGGTTGTTCCACTCCCGAGACAGTAAAAAAACCACTAATGGGAGTTACATATTCTCATCCACTTACTATTTCTGCCCTCAGTGATGTTACTTTGCCCTATTTAAACGGTGACTAAATAGGTAGGTGCCTGCTGTCTGACATATAGGCTACTGATTTGGACATTTAAATTTTTTAATGTATGCAGACCCCCTCCAAACTGAAGGAACTAAAAGTAGGGTTTTTTACTGGATATGGTACCCTTAGCCGTCCTAATTTTTAAAGGATCTTACTGTTTCACCAAGTCTATTATTTGGGGAAGGCTGGAGGAGAGACATGTTTAGTACTGTTCTTCAAGTGTCAGTTTCTGGGTTGTTCATGTGGTTAGTCATCCACAAACTTCTGTCCAGTCACGGAATCATAGAATCATGGAATGGTTTAGGCTGGAGAAACCTTAAAGATCATCTAGTTCCAACTAATCCAGTTCCAAGTCAGTAGCCCTAACTTTTACATTTTTTCTGAAAAATTCTATGTCAGAGCTGAACATTAGACCCATCCTTCTAACTGTACTTTCTTTCTGGCAAGTAGCTTTCAGCATTTGTAAACCCAACCAGTCAATTACAGAATAATTACAGAATTATGGAATGGTTCAGGCTGGAAAGGACCTTAAAGATCACCTAGTTCCAACCACCTGGCATGGGCAGGGTCACCTTTCACTAGACAGGTTGCTCAAAGCCCCATCCAACCTGGCCTTAAAACATTTCCAGGCATGGGGAGTCCACCCTTTACCCTGAAAAGAGAGTACCTTTTCAGGGTAACCTATTCCAGTGCCTCACCACCCTCACAGTAAAGAATGTCTTCCTAATATCCAATCTAAACCTGTTCTCTTTCAGTTTAAATTCTGCTACCAGCTTTCTGTCTTCCTCACTCGATTAGTCCTGTCACTTAGACCCTTATCACAAACTTTATCTAGTTCTTACTTTTGACTTCTGAAAGCTTGGGTGCCTTTAACAATCACTCTGCTGTAGTCATACTCTGTTACCACTCTCAAGTCATGGCAACCTGGCTGTAGGCTCCTACCTAACCACTTCATAATTTGAAGGTTCTCCTACCCCTGTAAGACTCATCTACTTTAATGGTTCATGTCTCTGCAGGGGGGCTGGGATTTTCTGCCTGGACTGCTGCACCCTGGTTTTAGTCAGGCTGAAGTCTTCTTTTGATGAAGGGAGATCATTGCACCCAACTCAGTTCAGATTACTTGGTAGCAGAAGGGACTTCTTTGTGCACAGAGGACTCTGTTGGTGAGTGCAATGTGAAACAGCCTCATGAGGCATCCCATTCATCCAGTCTGGGAGTCTGCTCTAGCACACCGTTTTAATGCTGGATCCATTTCTTGGTAAACAGATTCGTATTCCCCCCTGGACTACTGCACCCTGGTTTTAACAGGCTGGTGCCCCTAAGGCACTGTTTGGAATCAACTGTATAATGTCCTCTTGCAATATATCTGTTTCATTCATCTTGTTCTGCTACAAGATGCATAAGTTCCCTTTTGTCTCGAGGAGAGATAGATTAGACTGTTAAAATAAGAAAAAAACTTCACACGTTGGAGGGACAGGTACATTTAGTTTTCTTAATCAAGAGCATTTTGATACCAGCTCAGACACTGTCCAGAAAGGGTTCTTTTTTTGGAAAGAGCTCTGCATGAATGGAAAATGAATAAGAGAAATGGTCAAAATAAAGAACACTTTGGTTGTTTTATAGGCTTAAGACATTTTTTCTTGTTGACTATAATAAATGCTTAGCATGCAATTTTACAGAAAGTTCTACTTTGAAAGAAGTGGAATAATGCCATTAAACCTTTTAATTAATTTTCATATCTGTTCATCAAAGAAGGCTGAAATAACAGGTTATAAATTTTGTTGAGTCCTGTGGTGCTGCAACATAAACCTCACAAGATTTGGCTTGTAGAATGGGAACCTCAAAGCATTTCTGTTCAAACAGCAGTGATGAATGAGAAAATCATTGGTTTGTGTCCATCAGATTAAAAAAAAAAAAAGCGTGTAGAGAACATACTCAACAGAACGCTCTTCCCTTGCCACCCTGATTTTTTGTTACATGTGTTATTTTGGGATATTTTACTTGAGTTCTGATGTGTATATAGTCACTGTAAGTCCGTAAACTAAATAAGCAGAAATCTTTTGAGTGCATTTTTATCTCATTCCACAAATGTCGTTCTTAGGACATCAACTTGTCATTCAACTTTTTTTTCATTAATTGAAATATAATATTACTTAGAAATACCATTGATAGACCATTCTCTCCTGACACAGTAGTGTAAATCTTTAATTAAAAGGCTGAACAGCTACCTCAAGAAGAGAGATTTGGCAACCTTTGGAGATGCTTACATGATCATTTTACTGTTTCTTATGTTGAGTTCTAGGTAACCCATGACACAAGATGGAAAATAGCCTTTTTAAAAGTAAATTATGTATCTTTGTTTTCAGTAGATGACTGTGAACCCCTTCTTTTTTTTTTTTTTTTTTTGTGTGTGTGTGTATTTTACACAAAGCAAGCAGTTGTAGTAGATACATGTGTAGGGACTACGCAGAGACAAGGCATGTAGTCTGAAAAACTGTACTCTGCGCACAGCAAAATGAATTGTTGCAATGCCAAAGTGCACCTTATATGTTTTGCCAAAAGTGATTAAGGAGCTGGTATTTCAGATGTTGTAGCAGGTATGATTGCATTCCCGATAAGAGCGTAATGTTAGGCTGTGTTTAGCAGATCTGATTACTGTTGGTGTGTAGTCTGTGCCAATTTTAGTAATTTCTGGTAGGGAGCCTTTACTTTTATGCCAGTGGCTCAGTAGCTGGTTGAGAAGTGTAATTTCTTATGTAATTTTGAATATTAAATTCTAATTTGGAGCAGTTATTTATCTGAAATTACATAGAATTAAACAAACAACTGTCTTCTCTCTTCCTTCTTTCCCCTGCTCTCCAGGAAAAGGGAGATGCGGTGTCATCAAAGCCGCTTTTTTGTTGTTTCTCAGTACAAAAAGCACAGATTGACTTCCTGCTGATACTCTGAATGTGTAGCCAGAAAAGTTTATACCAAGTACTGAGCTGATAATTTTTCTCTCTTTTCCTTACCAAAGTCCCCACGGAACTGTAGTATGTTGATGAATAATGGAGACAGAAGGAGCCGGAGATGTACTTTGAGTACATGACCCCCCCCCCATTAATATCAGAGAAGAGGCACAATACAAAAATTAGGAGAACTTTGGTGCTGGAGAGTGAGTGTTCATTAGAATTAATTAGAATTAGGTCTGTATTCTGAAATAAATTGCTGTAGTTCACTTATCCTTCCCACTTTTCCTATCATTCGTTATGAATAAAAGCCCAAATCTCTGACTGAGTTACATTTGGGGACAAAAAAAAAAGAATACTTCCTAGTTACCTATTTTAAGACCAGAGTTAGCACAGAAAGATTGCAGAATAACCTCTTAAAAACCTTATTTTCTGTGTTTATGTCAAGGAAGTGCTCTTCTTTCTTCATCTACATTCCTGTGTACTTAAAAAGCTAATTTGAAACTGTAATGTTATCTCCCTATGAAGGCCCATTTATTTTTTTTTTTCATTTAAGAGCTTTTAAAAGCATACTTGAAGAAATTATTCTAGCCACTGTTTTATCTTTTGCTAACATTTCAGAATGATCTTGGCCATTTTATAGATAGCTATAAACCCAGTAGAAAGCAAGCCAAATTACATTTTTTATTCCACGTACTTGCTTCCTTGTTATATTTTTGTGAGGAGGAAAAACCAGTTTGAATCTATTGAACCAATTATATGCATGCCAAAATATTCTAGAGAATACTTGAAAATGGGAGGGTTTGGACTATTCTTTGTCTTCTTTCTTCAGTATTACTTTCATCTCTTTGGTGCATGTGACTCAGGGCATTTCTAATGTAATCTGATTTTTCTAAATCAGAAGTTTTGAAAATATGAAATTGATGTGATTCAAGATGAGAAAATTGTTTGCCCTTAAGGATGGCTGCTTCTGTTCTTCCAGTGTATGAATGATGTAGCTTCTCTACTTCATTTTTGGTCCTTCCTTTCAACAATATTCCCAGACAAAATGCAGTTTCTATCCTTCATCCTCGTCTCTCCACCTTGTACACCCTCGTTATATCTTTCCTTGGTTACTACATGCACCTCTACTCTAGAGTTGGTCTCTTCCATTCTACTGAGTTTATTTACAATGGTTGAATTTCAACTAAAAGCTTTCTATCTTATTTTGACTGTTTTGTTCTCTTATATGCTCCTTCTGATGAGGAAGAGTGGAAGCCAAACAAACTGACATAGCAGGTAAATAGAGTGGACTAAACTACACAAGGTGTGGAAAGTTGTGTTTATTTGTTTGTCGTATACCTGCCTTTAGGCAAGAGTGGCAGGTCCCTTTTTTCTCTAAGCTCATCAGTTTTGTCCTCCATGTTGCCTCTGTTATAGGAAGCCACCACCACCTTCAAAATATTTGTGAGATGGTTTGGCAATCTGTCTGTCCAACATGGAAATTCTGGGTAAACTTATTTAATACAGGTTGTGTCTTTGATACCCTGTTTGGTGCAGAACCTGCAACTTGATGTGACTTGTCGCACCTACTCAGCACAGTCAGGACTGGAGGGTTGTTACCTTAGTCTGAAGGGACTGCACAGTTGCTGGGCTTTGGTTGTATCAAGGAGCCGTTTAGAAAAGGAGAAGAACAAGTTCCCAATCCTTTGTTCCTTGTCTTCTCCAGAAGGCAAAAGGGATGAAATGGGGTTTACTCAAACAGAACAAAAACGTGTATGGCAAACAGAGTCTCTAAAAGGGCTCATAGAACGAGTGTACAGTGAGGAATCACAGAGGCAAAGCAGCTTTGTGTAGCAGGAGAGGGCTGCATAGCTTTGTGAGAGCAGAAGATGCAATCTAGTGGCAAGACTCCCAGGTGAGCTAATCTGCAATGGACTAAGAGAGCACCATGATTTTGAAGGTGGTCATTAGTTCCACGTACCAGCTTCCATTAGTTCCAGAAAATAGTTTTGCTATCCCAGCAGACAGGTTTACAGTTTGTGCTTGATGGAGATCTAAATACAGCCTCTCTGTGTTAACTCTTCTTCTTACTGTGTCTGGAGTTCCTAAGAGTGAGAGCACTATGGCTCTGCTACTGTATGGCAAACCCCTCTTTCCCTCCAAGTTCAGAGGAGGGGTGCAGAAGAGGTTTAATGGCTGTCAGATGTTACCCCGTCAGGCACGCTGCAGCCAGCAGTATTTGCAGCTACACAGGACAGCCTTTGCAAAACAGGCCAACACTTACTAGTCAACTGGCATACAAGAACAGTTTGGTTTCTGAATGGAAAAGCAAAGCTTAAACATGTGTCTGTGCTGGCAGCATGAATTACTTTCCTGCCTAAGTGTCCAGAATTCCTTTATTCCTTCTTTACATTTCCAGCAGAGCTCTCAACTGGGAATTCAGACATCGGGGTTTTGTCCAAGTTTTAGTCAAGTCAGTTTGACGTGTTCCTCTTTCCTTGGCTGCTAGTGGTTATAAGTCAATACTTGGAGTGTTCATTCTCATCCCACCCACGGTCATTCCACTCATATGTGGGCAGTTTTGGGGATTTCACTCAGTTTTCTTGCAGCCCCTTGTCCTGAAAATCCCTTAGCCCTTTCAGTACCAGGTGACAACAATAAAAAGTGAGGGGTGAAACCATTGTGGGTTTCATTTTAAAAGTAACTGTACTATGTTTTAACAATAAACCATACTAGTTACTATGCATCAGTTAATATAAGTTGACAGATAAATGACATGTAGTCCTACCAGCTTCAGTCTGGGTTATTTATATACTGTTATGTAGAGAATCCTGAAAAGCTGGCTGAAAAGTTTTGCATCTTTTAATAAGGCTCCTAGCCAAGTTAAATTTAAAAGACATATGGAGAATATATAGCAAGATTGTACTAATCTCATTGTGACTGGTAAAACTTGTCCTTTTTTCTTGATTTCCTGGTTTATTCTCCAAAGAGAATTGAAAAAATTTATTAAAATTTTGTTAAGTAGGGCCCTATCATGGTACTGAATTACAAAAGAAAAAATCTTCACTATAACTGGAAAAAAATGGGGGGGGGAGGGCTACCCTTATATTCATGAATGTAACTGGCAGAAGTTTCTAACCTTCTTGAAGTTTATTCATTTTACAAAGCTAAGGTAGCTTTCTTCTGAGACCTATGCAGCATCACTCATACAAGCTGTTTCCTATTTACAAATTAGTATTTTTATTGCCTCAGTGACCTTAGAAAAGCAAGAACAATTTCTGATCATTTCCTGATATGAATTGACAGTAGCAAGTCCTATAATAGCATATGCTAATTTTTTTTCTTATTTGTATCAACATGGGGTTTGTATTTGGACAGCCATTTTGAAATGTTTCGCTGTATATCAAAATAATAAGTCCTAATGGATTGCTTCCTGCTTGACTAGACAAAAGTATTTCTCTCTTTTTTTTTTTTAATGTATGCCCAAGCAAGTTTAAAAGAAACAGTAGAGCAAAATAAAGTAGATTTGCTTTTAATGGCCTTGCTTGATCAGGTATTTATATTCCATGTATGGTTTTATTATATATTAAATTCTGACAATAAGGTAGCTTTTCCTCTCTGAGGTCAGCAGTGTTCAGATTAATCAGGTTGACATTTCATGCCGGTGGGTCATGAACTGTTGATAATAGCATTAAATGGTGATTCACTTGCTGCAGGGAGCACAGCTCATTATCCAGTCGCTAATATTAAATCATCGCCACAAACAGCTAGAATCCTGTGTGTGTGCATGCATGCATCTGCACACATACACACACACACAGAAATCAGGGTGGAGATCTCTGTCCTGTAGCTATCCATTTCTCTGTTTATAGCAATCGTTAAAGCTGTTTCCAGCATACAAGGATGATGGACGTCTCCCCGTTTGGGAGACTGGCATAGTTTTCTCTGAAAAATCTGTTTATTTATGAAACAGGACTATGCCATTTATTTCCTAGCTTCTGTCCAAAAATGGGGAATAATTTTTTTAGCCAGTTTCATGTTAGACAAAAGCAAAGAAAAATACATGCTCATCATTTCTACAGCGTTAGTGTTGGAAAAAGAGCAAGATGGAAAATGAAAACAATGGAAATTCAAATTGCTTGTATTCATTGAGTATGAATTTTTATTTAATGCTGTGTTTCACAGGCTTCTATATTAGTTTCAGATGTGCTACTTCCTGCTAGAAACATTCATACTTTAAGAAAAAAAAATTAGATACTCTCCTAGTTCAAGAAAAAGTGTATCTATCATAATGGAAAATTTTAAAATAGAACACTGTCTAAATAGCCTAACAGTGGATTAACTAAGTTGAATGAAGGAAATTTCCACCCCAGTGCTTAAAAGATTTTGCAGGTAAATGCAAATCTTACTTACTTTTAAGTTGCATTTTTCTTAAATTAAATTTGCGTAAAGAGTGTTGCAAGCTGTGTGTCCAGCAAATAATAAGAAATGTTGGGGTTTTTTTCTCCTACCTGGAGCAGAGAATTGTGGAGTTTTCTCTCTCCCTGTCCTCTGCCTCCTCCAACTGAGCCAGTGTAATTCATTTTAGTGCAAAACTGACTGTTGTTCAAAATCAGTGCTTAGAGGGACTTCACCTTAAGGTATATGCAGGCTGGCTCGAAGTATAGGCTTCTCAAGGTCTTCGTAATTGACACTAAAAAAGTGTTTTGTTTTAATATATGAAATACTTTTCCTAGAAGACATTATGTTTAATCAGTATATAAATATTAATTACCATGACAACCGTGTTAACCTCAGTATTAACTTTAAAACTGAGAAGTTGTGGGGTTTTTATATAGATGTATGTTTATATACATTTATATAAATGGTTACAGAATGGGAAACCATTTTGTGAAGAAATTAGAACACTATGTATTTTAAGAGAAGTTTAAAAAAAGGTATCTTGAAGGGGAACATTTTACATTCATCAATAATTTTTTAAATTGTTTTTTTTTTTTTTTTTTTTTTTTTTTTTTTTTTTTTAAGGTTAAATAGCTTCTAAAACCGCCAAGAGAACCGGGATAACATGAAAAAGCTATAGGCCGCTAGAGGTCACTATTTGGTAATCAACTTCTAATGAACCAGAACTGTCGAGAAGGCCAATAAATTACACTGTGGATTTTTTCTAATTATGAATTCCTATTTAATCATTCAATGACAAGTTAACTGTGGCAGCAGTTCTATGTACTTTGCATACACAGTTATGTTAATGTACTATTATATTTCTTAGGATGGAGGTCCTCCATCATTAGAGCAGTTCATTACCAAAGAGTCTCTTATCTAATCATAATTACTGATTATGAGAAATAATTAACTTTGTTACCCTCTTGATTCTGTTCGTTGGCAAAATGCAGTCTTTCTCTTTCCTTGGTTTTTAAATGGAAGGCCAGGCCAAGTACTGACTTTCAGTACCTTTACGTTACAGAAAAAAGGTTTAATTGGTTTTGTGCAAAATTGCCTAAGTTGCAGTGTTGGAATCCTTCCAGGTCGGACAGAAAAAAAAGGTTTACAAATATTATAGTGGGTCTCCTTAAGCTGTCATTCAGCACAGTTAAATATGAAAATGTGTTTTGGAGCATGTAAACATTTGTAAATTTAAACCATATGATTGCATATTGGCTCATCCTGAAATAATAAAAGTAATAATAAAAATAGTATCTCTTTTTAAAAATATTTCCCTATTAAACTTAGAATTAGTTCATACATAAAGAAATATGACTTTAAATTACAAGGGTTGGAACTCATTGTATAAGTGGCATCAAGTACATTTGAGAACACTGAAAAGTACATTGCATTTTAGTCTAGAGGACAATGCTAAGTCTAGTTCTCTGGAAGAGATGTACTATCTCTTTTGCAGAGAGGTAATAATAGAATTATGTGTAGAGGATCCCTGAACAGGAAATAGAGCTGGGAAAGGCCTTGAAACAAAGGGATTCTTTAAATGGAATCCTTCCAGTTTAGGCTGTTTTTCTAGCAGTTGTCATAATCTTGAATTATTGTACTGCTTTGCCTTTCAGTGCCTTAAAGCTTTGAGAATTAACTTTGACTATGCTGAAATTAGGCAGCAGAAAGTGATTTGTTACTTCGTAGGTACAGAGTTGGGCATGCTTTAAAATAAGCATGCGTTTTAAAGGAGCAGCTGAAAGATAAGACTGTGTGGGCTCTTGTCTGTATCCAGAGGCAAGATTCAATGCCACAGTGCTTGAAAAAAAGACAGACATATCTGAAGCAATGCACTGATGATGGTTCAGATTGTCAAAAAAAATTCTTGGTCTCATACCACCGATGACACTTGAAGGGACAGAGTTCAAAAGTTCATTCAAAAATGTTCAGTGCAGTCTTCACGCCTATTATTTATGCATTTCTTTCCAATTTCATTTGGTAAACCTCTGTCAGTTGTCCTCTCATAGACTGTACCCAAAACAGGTAAAATTAAAACTTTCAGCTGAGAAGCTCCCCAGGAGAAAATACTGGAGACTGATTTATTTTAAAATTGCCTGTCTGACACTTCTTTCTGGCTATACATTTCTATTTTATTTTAAAACTCTGTTAGATTCCTGCTATTAAATAATAGATATTCTTTTAATGTGAGTGTAAATATGCCCCTACTGATTTGGATTGGCATGTGGCATTGCTACATGCTACTTAAGGTAAACCAGAAATGCTTAGGAACATATATGCTATGTTACCCGCCCCATTTAAATGCATTTTGTTTTATTTTTCTGTGTTTATTGTCTTTATTTTCTTATATGACATTGAAAAGTCTAATGAATGCATCAATAGAAATTTACCTGCTTCTGCAGCTGGATCTTTAAGAAGCAGACTTTTTATTAAGAGGATCACTTGAACCCATACCTGTTGAGTAATGCAGTTTAAATGCATATCTCAGTGTGACTATATTTTTCTTTTCTAGCAATGTGCTTAATGCCTTCATTATTCAGAAAAAAACCCATGCCATGTTTTGGTGGGTCTATAGGTCATGGTTTTTTAGACATGAAAACCATGGTTTTCAGGGTCTATAGGAAGGTAATACGATAAAATCATAAAGTACTTAAGTGTTTCAAGTATTTTGTTTTTGTAAAAGGGGGTTGATATCTTGTTAGAGGTGTACTAATACTGGAGAAACTGGTAAACAATAAAATTAAATATCTCTGGTTTATTTTTTCTTGAAGGTTCTTGTTTTGCTGTTATAATAAAAGAGTTTTAGCTTTTACATATCTTTTCCACAGCACTATGTAAACATAGTTGCGTTTTGCTGTGGAGTTAAGGTAGAACGTGCAAGTTTTATACTTTCCAGACAGAGACATTCAAGTCCAAGTAGCAAAATCTGCAAACATGGTGGCTTATAGCTGACTGCTTCTTGTGATTTAAAGAACTCAACAAGACTGGCCGTACATCTGGTTTTGTTGGTCATACATTTCCATGTATGTTGTTCAGTCAGAATGGACGAAATGAAAATCTGTGATGACAAGGTGGATTGTTGGATCTGTTTGTGGCTTTTGGATATTCCATGCAAACATTAAGCTTCTGGAGGCTTGATGTTCATTTTAGTATTGTCTGTGAACTTAAGTTAGAGCAACTAACTATATAAGAATATAAGAACAGCTTTTCTGGGATTTTGCCATCTCTTTATCAAAGAGAACATTATAAATGTCTGTCCTTTTGAGTTTTTTCTTCCGTAGTCACACAACAGTCTGTCTTCTGGTTGCCGATCTTCTGCATAGAGTAGAAGCTTTTCAAGAAAGCGAGGCTGTGATAATATTAGAAATGCAGCTCTTCCCTCTTTCTAACGCCAGACAAAAATTATTCTTGATTTTGCACTATGTGATTGGGATAAAGTTTTATTTCTAGGACTTGAAGCCTCATCAGTCAAGACGAGAATTGTGTCACTGAATTTTAGTTGTGTGGAGGGTTAGCAGCGGTCCACATAGTAGAGGAACTGCATGCATGTTAATGTTTAATTTTTGGACTTCTTCTAAAAGACCAGAATTTCAAGCAGTAGTGCTGGGTGAGATTTATTTTCTTTGAAGGACTATTTTCTCTGTTTCTTTTCTGTTTGATGTTTCACATGAATTTGATCCTATGCTTGCTCAGAACCCAGCAACAGTTAATGAGACAGCTTGGTGTCATGTGCTTTATTTTTATTTGGACTGTCTGAAATCTGCTTTGAAACTCTGGGATCTTGTATATGTGGAGTGTATTGCTTCCGTTCGTCACCCTTCTTGCTAATGTTCAGATAAAAAATTAAATACTTGTTTTGAACTGTGCTAAGCTCTGTGCAGGTAGTTTTGCTGTCCAAAACTCTAGATACATGCAACTGTTGTTTTTAAGTTTTAATATTTCTGTATAAGTCTGCAGATGAGATTTAGACCATATATCTAAATATTAGGGATATGTAAAGGAGTAGCTAAATCTGGTACTCCAGCAACACTTGAGGAGGGTTTCTGTTGTCTGGGATTTTATGGTGGAGTATGGATTAAAGGTATAGAATGGGAAAGATGACTGTCATGAGCTACTGTTTTAAAATGTTTTTAATACAATATTTTGGGTATTAAAAATAAGCAAATAAGTTAATCAATCATACTGTATTTCCTTTCTTATTGCAGTGCTGTTAACCTTTTTACTTGCTAACTTTTCAGGTGCTTTGATATTTCTCTTTGACATTACAATGACTAGAACTAAATGTAGTGCTTTTAAAAAAAGGTTGCAGACAGAACAATTTCATCAGGCCTTTCAGCTTATATTTCTGTTGAAAAAGTTGAAGGATCTTATGTGTGCATTTGCCTTTTGCAACTTGTTTTCTTTGGCTGATCCTTGGGAGGCATCAGCTGCTACTTAATATCATCTCGTAAAATTTTCCTCGTGCATCCCCCTCATATTAAACTGCCTCAACAACAGCTTCTAGTCAGTTTTTGCATGATTTATTGAGAGTGCATATTCTTTTCTGTGTTTTGGCATCGTTCTATAATACATCTAAATCAAATCGAAGATTTTTCTTCAACCATCCATAGCCAAGTTCAAGTATAAATGCCTATACAATTCTACTCAGGCTTTCTTTTGAAAACATGAAGCTTCTCATGACCATTTTGCGTATTTTGTTTAATCAGTTGTTTATTCTTCCTCCTCCGCTACTTTCTACCTTCCGTTTCTGATTATGTTTACGTAATTTTTTCTGTTCCCAAAAGGGATATCCTCTTCTAATATAAAACATGTATGTACCTATTGTTTATATGCATGCATCCTTATGATTCATGTAAATCCCTAAATACGTTTTCCTTGAGGCTCCCAAGGATCCTTGCATATCCAGCAGCACTTCTCATATTGGCATGTGGGACTGGAGAGTTTGGTACTGGCTTTGTCTTTGGACAGCACCTAGCAAAATTGGGACCCAACTGTGACAGCAAGTGACGTGCTAAAGAAAGGCTCTTAGAGCAGCCTCTGCCTGCATCTTCTACCTTCATATTATCCTAGGAGGCAAAATCTGTTTAATTACACCCTCTCATGCTGGGCTGCCCAGAGCAGGTAGCATATTGCTCACCTCTCTTGCATCTTTCTTTCAGTGTCTACTACTGCTAGGAAAATAGCTGCATGGAGCATTAATGCTGATGCACACAGTCTGATCCACTCGTCTTCATTCTTGCCAGTGCTTGTGGGAGAGGGGGTGGAGGAGGAGGAGGAGGGAATTATTATTCTGCTGCTGACACAGGGAGAATGAGAGTGGCTTGATGCAACAGAAGATTATGTTCCCTGAGGATAAACAAACAGAAGGAGATAAATTAGGAGAGAGGATAATCCTGTTAATATGTGCATTCCTTAATTCTGATCCAGTTTTTCAAAACGTATGACTTCACAGAGGTTAGAAATTTGATTAATACCTGTAAAATATCTCTTCAAGTTTACCTTTCAGATTGTGAAGTAGCGTTTTGAGTTGGCATTTGAGATGCACAAATTTGCTTATAAACAGGAATTGTAGATAGTAATATGAATATCACGTGAGGGAAAAATAATAATGTGCACATCACCATCCTGTCCTTAATTTAAAAAACAAACAAACAAGCAAACAAAAACTTTGATTCTCTGGACTTTTTCACAATACTGTTTGTTAGGAAGTCAGAGCATCTTATTCTTTGCAATCTTCTTGTTGCTTTTTCAGCAGAAGCTGGGCCATTGTGATATTTATCTGAATTCAAACAAGGCTAATTAAAAGAGCTGCTGACAGTTGTTGTGATCTGACTTTGACTGGAGCTTGATGGTCATTATGGGTAAATAATGAACTAGGTCTGCAAATGTAGCAGCTGCCAACTTGGGATAGAAGAACAGCTATTGCGTCCAATTTAAGGATCTATCGACCGCTTCCCTTTTCCCTGCAGATCTTCTTCCTAGCAGAAAACTAATGTTTTATACTGCTTTGTTTTGTGGTTTCAGCTATTTCTGATATAGTCTATAAATTCCTTTTAAATATTTAACCTAGTCCATTATTAGCTTTCAGAGTTAACAACTTTTCCATTGGGCTTTCTTTGCATTTTTGTTTTGTTTTGTTTTGTGAGTGGATTTTTTGCAGTTTGTTTTTATGTACAATGTAACTGCTTAAATAATGATGATCATGTGTATTTAATTTGCCTGTTGCTGCAGAATAAAAATCCACTAGGTTTTTTTCTCTGTACAGTCCTAATCTCACAAATTCTATAATTTGATTATGCCGTAAAGGAGATGTTTCTACTTCCTTAAGTGTGCTTTTGTCTGGATTAATATTTGAGTGCTTGTTGTATAAATCTTGAAATCACTGACCTGAACCTCCATTTCCATTTTTGCTCAGAAATCACTAGTTTATGAGGTATGGTGATGCAAAGCTCTATTTGTCAGAAGAGAGAAACAGCAATGACTTTCATTAAGGGGCACTTCCAAGTACATTGTCGCTTCATCATGAGCTTTGCCTTGTCCCATTAGCAAGTAGGAATGATACCTTAAAGGGAAAATGGCAAATTTTAATAACAGATTAATTCAACTTTCTTCTAGAATCCCTGGCATTATAAATCCAGTACAAACCATAGAATTTGATATACAGAAGAACTTCGTGCATCTACCCAGCGTTTGCTCAGCTGCCATTAGAAAAGGCAGCGTGCATTATGTAAAATGTACGGATGCACTTGTGCATTAGTGCATAATGTGGCAGAACTAGGGATCTTGCTGGGAAGAAATGATCCCAAGCGTGCCCCTAAAAGACAAGTCTTGCTTTGAGATATAATGATGAAAAATTGCCCATTTATTTGTGTCTTTGCGTTTCAGCAAAAACGAAACTTGGACTCGTTGACTGTCGTGCTGCTGCAGGGGTTTTGTGCATGTATGTGTGCGTCCGTGGGCACGGGCGTTTCTGTGCCTGCTTGGAAAGGCCAGCGATACATTAACAAGGGGTTATGTTATGCTGGTTTATGTTAAACCAGATCACCCCCTAACATGTGCAGAGCCATTCATCTGTGTCACCAAAACCCAAGAGAACATCTGACATGGACTTTGAAACAGAAACAG
This sequence comes from Platysteira castanea, assembly GCA_013397175.1. NCBI lineage: Eukaryota > Metazoa > Chordata > Aves > Passeriformes > Platysteira > Platysteira castanea. The sequence continues at coordinate 1,234,903 of VYXC01011827.1, read as the reverse complement.
TGATCACTTACAAATCAAACATGGCACGCTCTAAACCGATTGTGCACGGCAATCTTTTCGAGAAAGGACAACTAATTGAACATGATAAAGTGTAAAGTTAATTAACACCCTTAAATTTGTTGATTACTTTCACGGGATTATATTGTTCGTTGAGGAGCAGCTTCTGTCCCAGCTGTCGCCTTTTTAGCGAATGTCGCTGGTAAACAATAGAGACACCATAACAAGTCGTAAATGGTCCCTGTGACAGCAGCCCCTTGTGAGGCTGCATCTGTAGAAAATGATTAGAACAATTGCATTTTAAAGACAGCTCACATTGCAGCCGGGTCCCATTGGCCCTCTTCTTTATCTCTACTGATGGCAGACTGGTTAAAACATTTAAGTTCTTTTGAGCAAATTAAGTGATTTACTGTGTTTTAGTTATACAGCAGTAGAATAGCTCCATAGGTCTAGCTTTGATGCTGTTTTTTATAATAGGGAGAAACACAAGCCCTTGGAGTGGTGTTGTGCTTTGGGGTTTTTTTCTGAGTCTGTTCCATTTACTTGTTTCCTGGAAATAGATTGATGATGGCAGACATTGTCTAAGAACCAAGTAGAAAAAATTGATACCCTATTCATATTTTATAAAATAACTAGTCTCTTCATGGTTATTTTAAATTTATAGTATGGTTTTAAATATCCTTTTATTTTCCAGCAGGGATTTATAGCTGATTTTGCCTATACGTGCCTTTTAATTGGTTTTAGATTTATATATGTAGCAAAACAGTAGTAACCTTTTCAGTTAATCTTTCCTTGTGTATCTTGGTTTAACTTTTCGTGAGTTGCAAAGACAAAGTATTTGGTGTGAGCTGGCAGGTACTTAAAAAAATCTGCTTAGTCCTTAAAAATACACACTCACACAAGGTACACAGATGCAGCCTCTCAAGTTCAGCCTATCTGAAAGAGAGCAAACATGACAAGAACCTGCTTGTTTGAGGCAGCCACAGTCGCTTAAACTGCATTTAAAAAAAAAAAAATCAGAATAAAAGACCAGTGTTCCCTTGCACTTCCCAAAGTGTAACAGGCAAAGCCTCAACTCTTGTGCTTGAGGGTGCAACATTGTAAAACAGGATGGAGGATTAAAACTCTAGCAATGTTCTTCTTGTTTGGTTGGTTGGTTTTTTTTAATCTAGTTTAGGTCACAAAATTAGTTGTTAAAATTGCAACTAAATGTTGAGTAGAAAAATAACAAAATAAATTATTTTTTGCTGAAGCTTCTTGACACTACAGCCTTCATTTCCTACTTGTCCTTCAGAGACTGAAACAGCTCAGTTCGTGTTGTTTGAGTCTCAGCTTTGTCAGCAATAAATTTTTTTATCTGCAGGTGCAGTGCAACAGTGGTTTAAATATGTTGGCACAGGGATATGCTTGGGTGCACTGTCTTTCCATCAGTGTTACTGTTTTCAGCATTGTCATTGTGATGGTGCTGTAATGCGTAGCCTTACAGTATCACTTCTTTTTAACTCATCTGCCCTCTGTTCTTACAGAAACATAATAAAGCTGAAACCAAAAGCAGATATTTTCATATAACACTTTTGCATTAACATCTCTTTTCTAGCCAATTGTGTTCTTAATAATAAAGAAACTGATAGAAACTAAGCAGTTTTAATGATGTAGCTATAGAGCTAAGACCTTTCTGGGCTTCTTTTTTTGGAACTGGAAACATCAGTGGCAAATTTTGAGACTTTTTGCAGCAACATTAAATACTGTTTAAATAAGCACAGGAAAGTGAATATGGAAGGGCAGTGTGTCTGTCAAAAGAGGCTACTTGGCCTGGATGCTAAAACTTGAAGTCATCTTCAGACTGTTCCAGGGTAGCTGCAACCAGTTGCTGTTATCATGTGAGAGCTCCTAAGCCTCCATTCCTATTTTTGTCTAAAATGTTAAGAACTGCTCTGTATCAGGTTCACTGGGCAATCCATTGGCAATCAAATGAGAAGCACCTGGATTGAACTTGCCCCACAAGTAACACAGCCAGATGTGACAGGATGCTTTGAAGTGCAGTTCTTTATGTACCTCTTTTGATAAAAAAAAACTTAGTTTTGCAGGTCTTCATCCAAAACCTGCTAGTATGCAAGTGGGAAACCAATCTCCAAGTGGGTATGCAGTACTGCAGTGCTGCTCTATAACTGCTCACCATATTTTTTCCCAGAGTCATTTTCTTGCATACCCCCTCAACTAGCTAGATCTCTTATATTTTTCTGCAATCCTGTTCCTGTCAGTTTATATCTCTGAGACAAACTCTGGTGCTCTTGTGACCAGCAGACTTGGAGCTGATCTGCTCTGTGGGATCTGCTGGTGTGACAGCCACAGGATTCTGCACATAGGTGTGGGTTATCATCCTGCATCAAGCCAAGTATAATACTGCAGCCATGAGCTCCAGCAGTCTTGCTTTGCAGCATAGGAGGAAATCTTAACACATGCTAATCATAGATGCAGTTTCTCTGAAAACCATTCTCCAAGGATGTGAAGAGACTTTCTGTATTTTAGAAAGAACATGTAGATTCTAAACGACTTTGACCCTCACAGCAGCAGTACATAAAGCATTATCTTAGGTGGTAAGATTTCTTTTAAAGAATTAAAATATGAAAAATAATAGTTAGCTTATTTAAATTGCATTAGCTGCTCTGTATCTCCATTCCTCTCTTTAGTGTTGGAAGCTGATAATACTTTACTGGCTTGTGTTGTTGGTATGAAATCTGTGATTGTGAAATACGGCTGTGCCTTCTTGTATAATGATTTTTTCAATTTCTATTTTTAGCTGAAGTTACAGTTCTTGTACTCCTAGACTCCATGCCAATTTTTTTAAAATTGCCAGTCTTATAAATTTGCTGTGTTGCTCATTTGATTCTGATAAAATAGCGGATAGTTGGCAAGGACACTAGATGATAAAATCTACCATGAAGTAAATAGGTTTTTGTTTTTAAAACAAGAATTTTCCAAGCCTTCTGCATTATACAACAAATTACTCTTTTTTTTTCTACTTAAATAATTTATTTTTGCTTCTTGAAATGTGTTTGAACAAGTGAGAGAGTGCAGCTGTCAGAAGATTAACCAGCTGAAAACTATTGTCAGCATTAATTTTGCTCTAATAAATGAATCTCTGAAGCTATTTAGCAGTCTGTAATCTAGATACAAGGCTATTGACCTATGATGGATAGTACTGGATTTTGTTTGTAAGCTTTGACTTAAATTGTCTACTTAATTTGCTCAGGTCAGATCACAGGATTAGTGGTAAAGGCCATTATGTGGTTAGAATAAAAATAGCTAGAGGAATGGAATGAAAATCATTGTGTTTATTAATGTAGCAATCTTTGTGGTTATGTACAAAGTGAACTGGTAGCCAAAAAGACAACAATGACCTGTTTGTGCTAGCTAGTTTGGGCTTTGCTCTTAGCCCAGTTCCTGTGAGGTGCCTGGAGAGGAGTTGTTCAAGTGAGATCAAGGACTGGCTGCAAATTGGGTGTCTCTCAACCTGGGCAGGAAGATCTCCACCACTGTATGTATTTCAGTATCTCAGCAGTGTTCTGTCTATGGACCAATTGTTTTGTTAAAGCCATGGGTCTGAGTTCTTCTGGATGCTCCAGTTCTGGACCTAACAGCACAAGAAAGACACAGATTTACTGTAGTGAGTCCAGCTAAGGGCCATCAAGATGACAAACAGTCTGGACCTTCTTTCATTTGAGGAGAGACTGAGACTGTGTAGCATGAAGGGAAGGCTCGGGGGGATCTCATCAATGTGTATAAAAACCTGATGGAAGAGAATGAAGTAGAGGGAGCTACACTCTGCTCAGTAGTGCCCAGTGACAGGACTGGAGGCACAAATCAAAACACATGAAATGCCATCTGAAGCACAAGAAAACACTTTTTTACTGTGAGAGTAGGCAAACAGTGGAAGAAGTTGCCTGGAGAGGCTGTGGAGTCTCCATCCTTAGAGATACTTGAAAGCTGACTGGACATGGTCCTGGGCAACATGCCTCAGCTGGCCCTCCTTGACCAGGGGCGTTGAATGATCTTGAGGTCACTTCTAAACACAGGAATCCTGTGATTCTAGGTTCTAATATAGAACTGAGCTGGTCATCACTGGGAGCATCTTTACTGTTGCCTGATTTTGCATAACTGGTAGGTATTTACTCTTTTTGAGACTTTGATCTGTCAAATTTGTCTGAAATTCTTCAGTGACTTCAAAAGATGGTATATGTTGAAAGGCAGGATGGGAAAAATAAGCACTTAGGAGATACAGAAAAGGGCATTTGTAGACATAGCCACACAGAGCAGTTGCACACAGAGAGAGCATCAATTGAAATTTTGACTGAAAAGCAAAAAAACATTCATCAAATTCTTCAGTGTGAGAAGCTACAGTGTAACTGTCCTTGATGTTGTAAACAAAGTCCAAAACTGACCACTTACTTAGCTGTGGTAAAGCACTTCAGAGCACTGTACCTAATTGAGCATGTTTAATTCGAAAGTCAGTTGTTATCTGCAGCTGTACACCCGAACCAGGCAATGTTTGATGCACAGCACAGAAAATTTATAGTGGTTATGCTTCTTGCCAGAGTGAAAATTAGTGAGGAAGCTGATTTGTTCATCAGTTTAGGCCAGATTTTCCTTGCAGTTATATCCATTAAATACTGGGGATGAGGAGGTTAGGGACATAAGAGTAATTCGTATTAGAATTAGGCTTCTTTTAAGGAATAGAATATTTCATGGAGTGGGGGTAATAAATATCACATGAAAAATTTGCCAGTGTTGTGGTTAGGAACTGTATAATCAAAGAACTGTGGTGTGTGCTTACTGAGCTGTGGTAAAGACAGAACAGACTACAGGAATAAAACTGGGAATAGTGTGTTTGTGTATATATGTATGAATAATTTTTTCATTGTCTTTTCATAGTAATTGCACCATTGTATATGCATTAAGTTTATGTATGGGAAACTAACTTAAAGCTTCTCAGATTAAGGAGAATTTTGCTTCAGATTAGAAACATAATAAACTGCAGAAATTCAGAAGACTTAGTTTTATATGCCTGTGTCTTTTAGCTGTTCAATCATGTGAAAATCAGGAAGCATTGATAAAAATTAGCCTAGGTTTGGAAAGGCTGATAAAACAGAGTTAACTTTGAGTAGTGGTTTGTTAATGGTTATATGTGAAGAGTAGTTTGATGAAAGAGAAATTTTGTTTAGTAATTCAGAAACACTGAATTTTTTTGAGTGCAAAATTGCAGGAAAAGTTGATTGTTTCTTTGTATAAACTATAAAAAGCTACATTGCCAGTTTTATGCGACTCTTACGAGTTATCTGCTAGTGTGCGTAGAAGATAAGGTGGTTTTATCTCCATCAGATGTTTGAGAATTTAGATTACTGATTCTGTGAGTAATGGGAGTGTAGGCTTACTTTTACACAGAATTTGAGGGCTTCATTGTAAGTGAAATATTAATTTTGCACCATCAGACCCTTACTGGTAAGAGAAACTGCCTGAGTTTTGAGGATTTTTAATAGTGTTATTAAATTGCGTGTTATCTTGATTCAGGTGTTGGAGCTGCTCGAGCTGGGAACCTTACTTTCATGGTTGGTGGAGTGGAACAAGAATTTAATGCTGCCAAAGAGTTGCTGACATGCATGGGTTCTAATGTGGTTTACTGTGGAGAGGTTGGAACCGGACAGGTAATGCTTTCTGAAGGGCTAATAGTTATCTCAGTCTTTCCTTTTTCTGGCTTTTTATTTATTGATGCCTACTCTTTTACTCCAGAACTAAATGCATGATAACATATCTTCATACTTGTTTGCTTGTCTCTAACCTTGTGTTTATAAAATAACTTCATGGCACTTTTGTCCAGTATGTTGTGTCACTTAGCACCAAAATCTGACTGGTGTTTCTCCACATTGGCTTGTTGAAATTATACTTCTTAGGGCACAGACATTTTATTTTGTTTTGTCTGAATTTAGATTTACTGGATGTTCTGAAGGACAGAGAACTGGTTCTACATGCCCTGTATACTAACTGAGCTACTGTACTAAGAAAAGAAGTACTTCTCAATCTCTGAAGGAGCCACAGAGCAGCTTTCATTAGCTTTATACTATCACAGATCTCTGTTTACTGTAGAAGAGAGCTGCCAGATCACACTGGCCTGGGCCTAGTTGATTTCTATATGTTAGTTCTGTGAAAATGAATAAACTAACTGATGGTTTCATGTGTTTTCAGGCTGCAAAGATCTGCAACAACATGCTCTTGGCCATCAGTATGATTGGAACTGCTGAGGCTATGAATCTTGGAATCAGGTTTGTTTGATCTTTGTGGTGGATTGAAGCATTTTTTCTGTGTTTACAGTTTTTATGTATTATGGTTGACATTTGCTGTGACGATGATTAAAAGACATATGTAAACTTTTTGCCAGAAATTGTCTTATAAAGCCATTAACAGGCTAAAAGGATTATTTAACTAGAGGAGGTGTTTTCAGCATAGGAATATCCTCTTGTATTGGCTGCACAGGTTGTTACATTCTGCATCTGAAGTTAAGAGTTTATTTGTTCTGCTGTAGTGCAGCGTACAATAATGTTTGTCTTTCATTATAAACATCCAGAGTTAATACAGAGGTAAGTTTTTGTTTGTATTCTAAGCTGATGTACAGCTTATTTAGAATATTATACTTCCATATGGCTTTCATTGGCTTTGTTTACTTTCTTAAATTGTTCCAAGATATATTGTAAAGTGAAACTTCTCCTACAGTATGTATATCACATTAAGATCAAAGCATAATAAAGAACATCTACCTTTCTTTGACTTTATGAGAGTACTTTGTCCTAATTGCCGAAACTCCTAGTTTGTCAAAAAGCTGCAGTATGCTCCACTACACTCTTGCCAATGCTGAGACTACCATTTCTTTTCTAGCATGTGGTACATCTAACTTTTAAGTGACATCATATTTGAGCAAAATTATTTTGACTTTCCAGTTGTACTGTATTTATTTTGCTGTGGTCTTTGTCATTTTGTTTTATTTTCCAATAGAGTGCATGCAAGTACCAGTTCAGTATCAAGGTATTTGAACTTCTAATAAATTCTTTTGGCCAGATCAAAAGCATTTGCAAATTTATAGACAGAGAAGTCCCATGTTTGAAGAGATTATCTTGCAACTGTGTATCTTTTAGGGGCTTTTCATGAGTTACTTACCTGTGCAGTTGCATACTTAAAATTTGCCTGCTTAAACTACAGATATGGTAGGTATTTATCAACTGGGTTCAACTGTGTTCATGTGGATTTGATACACTGGATTTGATACATTATAAAAACAGCAAGAGGGCATCAAATGCTTAAATAAATAAAAAAAGAACACCTACATATGCACACATGCACAAGACAATGTAATGGATTCACATTTCCTCTTAATTACCATATCAACATGCAGTTGTTTTATTGAATTGCCCTTGTCTCAGATGTTAGACTATCTTGACCTATTAAGTTGTCATGTTGTAATTGAGATAAAAGACGAATTTGCTTTGCATCAGTGCTAATTGGTTTATCAATATCCTGTACCATTTACATTTTAAAATTGAGAGTCTGTAATATACTGAAGCATGTCTGCATCAAGCCATAATAAAACCAGTAGCATAGTTTTCAACTTTTGTAATCCAGTGTAATCCGGAAATCTTATACTGGGTTCTGCTTTAAGTCATGATTCACTTAATAAAGCATATGCAACTAATTTTTTGTTATAGTTTTATCTACATTTGTAGGAATGATTAAAATAAAATCAAGAGGTTTGGAAAAAGGATATTCTGGCCATGTAAGCCCTGTGAAGAGCAAGTTGATGTCTGTGGTCACTGTAGCTTGAAGGTGTTTAGAATTTTTTCTTTTTCCAGTTTAAGTTTTGGCTGAGTTATATTCGGAATTTGTGAGCAAAAATTCAATGTGAAGGTAACAATATATAAACTTCCCTACCCTACAGTTGAGGTTATCAAGAAGGAACTGTATTTATTGTAGAGGAAACCTGCTGATTTTTATTATAGAAAGAGCAGGATCTCATTTAGTCAAAAACTTCATGAAGTTTAAGACAGAGGTGGTTATTTAAAGCATTATGAAGTAATTTAGAACCCTTGCATTGATTTTAATTTGATGTGATTTAAATCTTAAGAAGATGACTTCTGCTTATAACTAGAGTAAGAGCCTTCCACTTGGAATGTGTAAAAATTTCTAGTGTAGAAGTTTGCAGTTGTCATTCTAAATATTAGAAGTTTTGTTATATTAATAAATTTAGGATATTTTTTCAAGTCTAAAGCTCAAAGGATAGTGTGGCTGCCTACTCTGAAGAGAGTAGGAAACTGAACTTGATTTATTAGATTGATGCTTGTCTGGGGAAGAAAGTCTGACTTCGACTTAATAATGGTAAAGAATACTAGAAAAAAAACAGAATAGGAATTGTGAAACTTAGATGTGTTCTTAACTTTTAGAAAGAATATAAAATGGCTTTATGTCACTCATTGTGTATATCTGCTACATCATTTAAATTGAATTCTAGGGACTTTGAAAAATAATTTATTCAAAATACTGCTATCTGAACTAGATGTAGCTACAAAACCATATTACAACACCCTCCATAAACCAACATATACTCTAAACTTAAGTTTTCAAAACAGTGTGATATTAATTCTCTTAATAAGCCACTTCTTCTCTGATGTTTTCATAAACCATGAAGCCTAAATTTTCATTTTCTGAAGCAGTTAGAGTGACTGTTTTAGTAATTTCAGATTTTTAAATTACATCTGCTATTATTTTATTTATTTTATATTTAAAATTATAGAATTTTTCCGAACTTCAACGTAAGTAGCAAATAGCATGTGGTAAGGAGGAAAGAAAATTGACATTAATGAACAAAAACTCCACAATAAACTCCCAGAAAAATAGGCCATATTGCTATGTAATTTGTGCATTTATATTTCACTTGCTTTATTCTAACATCATCTTTATTTACTAATGAAGATGCCCATTTTCACTGGAAGTTATTTGGATTAAATTGCATACATAATTTTTTTAAAATATTCCCATCCTTAGTTCTGACCAATGAAATGCTTGCTATGTTCAGTTTTTCCATAACCTTCCTGATGATTTATGGATGTTACTAGTAAAAGTTAAAAGGTGAGGCAGACACTGCGGAAATTAATTCACATTGTCATTTATATTTTCTTTTCTTTCTAGCATGTTAGTGCAACTTGTCAGTAGAAAAATCTTGAGCACATTTTGCTGTACGCTTTTATAGATAGTGGGCATATTGCAAAATACTGACTTAGTGTGTCAAACCGACACACAGAGTACACATAAACTACACAAATAAGAAATAGAAACAGTAAGTGATACTGTCCTCAGAAAATATTTTTCTTTTTCATTTTGCTGATCATCTCAGTACCAGTAACTTTGTTCTACTGAGCCCTGAGTTCCAGTGAAACAATTTCTAATACTAGCAAAATAAAGCTCAGAAATGAGATATTGCTGATACCTGGTTTGTGTTTAGGTCAGATGGAAGTTGTTGCCTGACAGAGAGTTTGCAGTCCCGTCAGAAACTGCCTGCAAAGACTCAGGGAAGGGCTTACATGGTGACACAAGACGGGACAAGATTGTTTAATGTGGTTGGTATATAAGGGACCAGGAGAGCAGTAAGGGCTCAATGGCAATAACCTTGCTGCAATATCACTTTTGTAGTTCCAGTAGCAGAGAAGATCTCTATGAGGAGGGGCTGCAGTGCCACCCGAATTTATGCCAAAAGCTGCAAATACAGCTCCTCCCTAAGCAATTTTGCTGTATGGATTTATGCCTGCTTGCTTTTTTAGGTACATAAAGTGAAAAGATGGTAAAGAACTTTTTCTTCTCATGCTGAGTTTAAATGTAGTCAGTCTCTAGGTCTGCTTTCTGTGAGCACCCCAGAGCTGTGAATGTAAGACAAGAGCAGAAATGGGAGTTGACAGTGTAGAGAGGAGCATGCGTGACAGGCTGAGGAATAATTAGCCCTGGATACATCCCACTGCAAAGTTTAGAAAGAGTACCTTGAAAAAGAACTCCAGGGAGCTGTGGTTCTGCTGTCTTTGGCATGGGGCTATAGCTAAGTATTATGATGGTTAGTAATGACACTGGAGAGCACTTACCTTGTTTAAAACACCAATGGCAAAGTCCTTTTTAACTGTGGTAGAAGGGTTGTAAAGTTCTGCTTGAATATTTGCACCTTTATATAGTGTTTACCCAAAGCATCTTGAGATGGGAAACTTGAGAGTTCAGCTAGTTCAGTTATTACACCTTAAAATGAGGCCAGGATGTATCTTTCTTGTGATACACTATCTCAATTTTTCTGTCTGTTCCAGACTGAACTTTCAGAGGAGTGTATGAAAAATTCAGTCTGAGGCTTTATCAGAGCTCAGCAAAACTTGAGTTTTGAGCAGTAGCATGAAGGAATTTTATTCTAACCATTTTTTTTTTGGTATGTGCATCTATTGCTTAGTTTCTGCTGTTCACTTCGTTAGGAATGTTATTGAAGAAGCATTGATTTGAGGGAGTAATTGTTTTTGTTCTATTATAAGTACAGTTAATACATGGGCTTCTTTTCTGCTTATAAGGGAGAGGAACATTTCGGTAATTGTAAATCCACATGCACATGCAGAAGCTCTTGCCACGTCCAATGGCAAGTTGTTATGGGGACTGGCAGACTGTCATCATTTTGATAGCTTGAGCAGTATATCTCCTGAACAGCACTGGAGCTCTTATGCAGAGAGTATCATATGTTCCCAGCCAATTTACAGGGAAACAGCAATAACATTTTATCATGGTTGAGAGCCCAGTAGCTGCTTCCTATTAAACTTGCCCTTTCAGATACCTGTCTTGGATTAATTTGTTGATTTCAAATGGAAAGTCTTCTCCACTGAAGCATGACTTTCTAGGATAGACTCTTGCTGAATGACAATTACTGTATATTCTGGCTGGTTTCAGACCATTACAAGCTTTGGGCACAGTGGAAGACAGAGGACTTCTTCAGTAACTGATTTTAATATATGTCTAATTTTAACTGTCAGTTATATATGCACCAGTGGATGAATCTTCAGAAAGATGAAATGCAAAGCACTTTTAGCTTGCTCTTATTAATGATACACTTGCTGCAAAGGAGAAAAAAAAATAGGTTCAGGTCTTCTGAAGAGAAGCTGCATGGTGTTTAAGAGCAATGAATTTTGAAGAAGCAGGGATACAAACTGACACTATCCTCCTTTTTCTTTTCTGGGAGGAAAAATATGTCAGATCTTGTGCAAGACAGTATTTTACATATCTGTATAATACATGCGTATCTTTTAAAGCATACTTGCGGAGAGAGGTAGTTGGAACACTGTAAGAAGAGCATTCTTTGGGAGGGTTATGTGTGTTTTGAAATAATAAGCTCTCTGTCTTGCAGTATACTCACAGCTGTAATTGCAGGCCTCTCCATGCAGCTGGATATGGCACAAGCAGGCGCTACATTGGTAAAAATACTGATCTGGATGTAACAATGATATGGAAACAGACAAGTCAAGAGATTTGTTTGGGGAAAAAAGAAACGACCTCTGTGTATTTGAAAGCTCAGGCTTTGAATGCTCCCAGTGCGGGTTTTTTTTGATTACAACAAGTAAAGCCATTATTTGGAGTGGCTCTTGATGAAGACTTTTATGGTAAAGACTTTAATGCACTATGCACAATAAAAATATAATTCAAATATGGTGAAAACATACTGCTGCTGAAAAATACAGTTTATATTTTTAAATACATGGTCATTATAAGCATTCCATTGAATCGGAGGGTTGGAAAAAAAATGGGGAGGAGCATAAAGCTTGATCCCATTTCGGACAGCAGAGACTTTCCACTGAATTCCAGGGGCTGCTGCAGCAAATCGTAAATAAGAGTGCACAGCAGTACTGCCAGAAAGCTATCTGAGATACAGAAAATGATCTTGCTTTGCATTAGGAAGGCAGACTTGCAGGTCACAGTGCCACTATAGGAGTAGGAGCCATGCTGTAGGGCCTACTGTCTTAAACGTAGTTTTTCAAATCCAAAATGCCTGCTGGAATAGGTAGACATGCATTTTAGCAACTGCTCCATTGGTAATGAGCTTTTCTCATCCACAAGTTAAAGCCTTGAGTGCTACAGTGTTAGGCTGTGGAAATCTGTAAAAGGCTGTGATGTGAGAACTAACATAAAAAGCATTGAAATCTATTTAAATAAACTTTGTAGGAGGTTGTCATATATCCCTTATAAAATGTCCTTTCCTCATCTTGAATCATTACTGGAGGTAGTTCCCTTGCTTTCTCTTTTATCCTGAATATAGCTGAATATCTGTACAGTACCAGATAAACTGCTGCTGGTTGTCCTTGATATTAATGCAATTGATGTAAAATTACACTTACAAGTTATTATCAGCATAAATGTGAATTGATAAGAGGGTTAATTTCTTATAATATTGAAGAATTTTCAGGGTCTGCACTGAGCAGCAGTTTATGCCATCATCTCCGTGGTAGAACAAATGACGTTTCTACTTGGACAAGCTTTGTTTTATCAGGATCAGTAACCTTATCAGCAGCTGACCCAGAACTATAATATATGTTTGCGAATAGATAACATATGTCACAGTGAAATGCAGACTTGCCTCATAAGCAGGAGCATATAATGAAGATTTAATAGTAGCAAAAACAAGAATTCACAGATGTATACAACAGTAGTGGGTTTTTTGAGAAGAGCAGCATTTTTATTCACATTATTAGAGCAGAATCAATAGTGTTATCTTGTTTACTTCAGAAATGCACTAGTGTTCACATATAAATGCATCACACAACAACTTTCACGTTGCCACACTTGCTTGTGAATTGTTTGCTTTGTTCAGAGAATATGATTTTGATATGAAAAACAAGTATGTGACCCAGTAGGTAGCAGAACAGAGAATGCCTTTTAGTAATTGAAATATAAGGTAACTATTGTTCTCAGAGGACCTTTATTTTGGTTGCACTTTCAAAATTGCTAGGTGAAGAGGATTTGCTTAGTGCAAAAGGGAAAAAGCTCTGAAAACCTACTGCTTAAATGGTGGATTGATGCTCTTTAATTTAAGATACAGCATCCCTGCCCCCAATATCAATACTCTGTCATTTTTCATGACTTATAATAAAGGGAGAGGAATGATGGTAGGGTCCTAAGATATAAAACAAGTCACCCATGTCTTGTGCATTTTGACATTAACACTTCTCTTCTTTGACCTTTGACAGATTAGGCCTTGACCCAAAGCTGCTGGCCAAAATCCTAAATATGAGCTCAGGTCGCTGTTGGTCAAGCGATACATACAACCCTGTTCCTGGAGTGATGGAAGGAGTACCATCAGCAAACAATTATCAAGGCGGCTTTGGAACAACACTCATGGCTAAGGTACATGACACTTGCATGTCAAGTATGTGCAGTTACTTCTCTCTGGGCTTCTAGCAAACAGTCTTCTCAGTGAAAATTTGTGATTCCGGGATAATATATATAGGCATGAATAGAGGGGAACTGAGCGCTTCCTGTAGCTCTGAATTAATGAGTTATTCAGAGGGCTTTTCCTTAGTATCCATCTTCTTTCTAGCCACTATTACTGCCGAGCCATTCAGTGAGATTATATGCATGGTCTTTTTGAGTTCTGCCTTAATAAAGGAGTTCCAATGGACTTGTGTGTATAGTGAGCGTTCAGCAAGCCATTTAGGTGCCTCTTGCATGACTGCTCTAGAATTTAGGGGCCTAAGTTCAAGAGAGAATTTAGGGAAATCCAGGTGACTTCATTAGCTGCTGATAGTGGCATAAGCATCTCAGATTTTGGGCCCACTCTCTTCCAGATACATTTAACTGTGCTACTGGACATGCTCTCTAACAGCCCCTTCCTTGCTAAGCCACTTACTTGAGTGCTTTTCCTTCTGCCTAAGGCCATCTGGAATGCAGAAAGCAACCCACACCACCACAGGCTGATCTCCTGCAGGTTTCTGCACCATTCTGTGAGCTCTCCTGAATTGTCTGAGCTGGTGACAGAAGAAGGGCTTCTCATGAGTAATTACCTAGTAATCTAAGTTGCTTGTCCACAAAGTGGGAGATCTGGGGTTTAGGTCCTTCTCAGCATCAGGAAGTTGAAAACCTACTGTTATCCCATCCCAGGAGAATTCACTTATTGCCATGCTCTTGGCTTTTCCAGGAAAAGCACTGTCCTGAGTCACTCTGTGGTCAGGAGAGCAAAGCTCTTAGAGGCCAAAGGAAAGTAGGCAAGGAGGTCAGGGCTCTGCCACTGATAGGACACACAGTTGGAGGAAGGAGAAACAGAACTCTGACTCTTGAACTACTTCTGCACTGAGCACAATGATTGCCTAAGGTAAATTATAAAACCAGCTCTAGAAGAGATGTCTCATCTACATGGAGGAAATAATTTCACACTGAATATCCGTTTCATGGCGATACTGTCCTGGGGGAGGCATTTCAGTTCATACAGGATAGATTTTATGCATACCAGTTTATTGAATGCTCCCAACTGGTTAGGCATTCTGTCCATTTTCAGCTCTTCCATGTGCAGTGGAAATGTAGCATTTAAAACTAAAACAGCATTCTCAAAGCTGGTAAACAAACTCAGATGTTACCATGCAAATTTCCACAGTGCTGGAGCTCCTGTATATAATACCTGCTTACTAATACTGTCCATTTAATTTTGCAGTTGGTTTAGGACAATTGGTATATTTGCACACTTAGTGAAATTAGCCAAATTCTCTTCAGAGTGGATCCAGGGTGTTTTGCATGTGGTAGCACCAAAATATTTTGCAAGTGCTGCATGGCTCAAAACCCCTCAATGGCTGCTACATTTTATGTTTGTGGACCAATGACAGGGAACTTAAATTTCTTTGAGGGATGTGTTAAAATATTGAAAAGTAGCAGTTTTTATATTGTGTCCATGTCATTGAACATTGGGGGCAATAAAGTGTTGTTTAAATTACGGATTTATAAAAAGTGTTAGGTTATTGCTTGGAGTTTGCCAGGGCTATTGATTAGAGATAAGCAACCTGATCTTGGCCCTGCCTCAAAGCTTGTTTCCATCTTGTGTGCTGTTTTCAGAATCTGTTCTGCCTGTTGGGCCATGTTTCACGCTGCAGTCTCTGTTCTCATGATTGATAGCCCTTAATCTTGTCCAGAGTAACCTCATAGTATAAATGCTATAGGGGAACACATATTCTTCCCTCCCTTTTAAGTTTCTTTCTAAAGGGTTGGGATTTTTTCCTTTGGTCTGCTTCTAAGAGGGACCTTCATCTCCCCTGGAAACTGCCCTGAAAGATCTTTCTTTAACTGGAGGAATAGCAGCCTGGCTTGTGCCTGTTGAAACTGCCAGCTTTTGGTTATAAAGCATCAACAAATACCAAGAGAGAGTTCCTCAGAGAGATTTGTAATTGCTGTTCACCTCTTCTGACTTACCTCTCCTGACAGTCCTGAAGACTGCCTTCTTTAGGCTAGAATCCTCAGTACTAAGGAAAGACATTAAATATCTCTCATGTGTCTTGAACTATGCTGTGTTATTCTATATAGATGGAAGATTTCTTGAATAAGTAGGCAAGATAGCTGATCACATTCAGGCTATTCTTTGGTGCAGTGGTGACTCCATCTAAGACACTGCTTTTTAGGTTGTGGAAAGACTTTTACTACTATCCATTTTATCCTGGTGTGTGACATACTATACAGTTTGTGAATTGTTTGAGATGGGGACTTTTTTTAAGGGAAAGGCAGAGCATGATTTTGCCACTTCAGAAATAAAAAGGGATGTATTCAAAGGAGAAAGGGGTAGGTAAAACCCTGAGGTTGAGGAGAAAATATTCCACAGTGAAAATATCTAAGAGTGCCTCAGTAACAGTCACTAAACAAAGTTACTGAACTTCAAGTTCTTGCTCGCATATCAGAGATGGTGGAAGTCAAAGGCTTTCTTAAAATATTTTGTGAGCAATGGATCTCTCAAACAAAGCCAGAGGATCCTTATTTTAAGTGTCTGGGTCAGAAAAGTTTGCAAGAGACCTCTGAAAAGCTCTTAGGTCTTGAAATTTGATACTGAAACATAGAATTTAGTCAACTTAATGTGAAACCTGCTCTAAAAATTTTGCATTTTAAAAAATCTAGTTTAGTTTACCATGCCATGTTTGTGTCCAAGGCATTGGCAGGCCAGAAGTTCCATCTTTCATTGACAGCACAGTTGCTAATTAAACGTCAACTTTGGATCCTGAGAAGAGCTAGATTTATGTAATACTCTTCTTGAGTCATGTCAAGACAGCCTTTGAGCTTTATTCCAAATGGCAGTTTCATTTACGTCAACTGCAAAATAAATGTTAGGAACCAGGTAATTCCAAAGTGGAAGCAAATTGTGAAAGAGAATCTGTTTCCCTATTCCAAGCTGAGGAGAAGTGTTAGAATATTCAGTGCACTGAGACATCTGGAAGATGTTGTCAGTTCCAAAGGGTATGAGAGAAGCCGTAGACTATGCTCTCATTTTTACTTTTCCAATTAAGTCAGCAAAGAGAAATTTCTTTCAGAGCTGTTTTGTACTATTTCACTTGAGGAATCTCCAACCTCAAGTGAAAAGGTGCAAAATACTTCACGATCTGAAGCTAAAGATAAGCTTTACTTACATTTTCTTGGGTTTTTTTCCTTCAAAGCTCTAATTTATAGAATGGAGTTTTTAAAAAAGCAAAACAACCTTCCTGCACTTCAGTCAGGAGTCCTTGTTCATTTAACTATTGAAATGTTGTTGAATGTTTCAGCCATCTTGGAGCCAGACTTTCATTACTAAAGTGAACAGAGCTACTTTATTGCCCTGGTTTAGGAATGCTATTCCCCAAGTTAGTACTCCCACAAAAAAAAAACCCTGCAAGCTGCTCCCCTCCCACTCCAGTCAGAGACACACGAAGCAGAGATCATGGGTTGAGATAAGAACCATTTATGGGAACAGTAACAGTGACAATACTAATAATAAATGTGTACAAAGAGAGGCTGATTTATATGCAAAATGCTCACCAAGTCCAGGACAATGAAAAACAATGATGGACAGACCCACCCACCACACTTTTCCACAACCAGAAAGGAGCACCCTTTCTCCCAGGAAGCCAGAGAGACAGAGAGTCCCTTTCCCCACCCCAGCAATGACATAGGATGGTATCAAATAACACTGAGGTCTTGGCCCTGCCCACATGGTGCAAGGCTCCCCTCCTCCACGGCTACTGTAAAAAATTAGCCCTGTCCTTGGTAAAATCCAGAACATTTATGAAATTGTATTTGTGCTAGCACTCCACTCAGAATTTTCAGGGACTGTTTCTGTGAATGTCCCTTCAGAGAGAAATAGATCACAGTCACCACTACCAATACCAAGTACTTTCACTAGTTTGGAGTTAGATGATTTTGCCATTCCAATATTCCATTACATGAGTTAAGCGTTCTTGAATAAAATTAATAATACGGTTACAGATTTCACAGAGAGGGTTTATGTATGTCATGAAATATCTTACTGTATGCAAGGTTAAAGTAAGTGTTCCTAGATTTGTCAGCTCATCAGTCTTTCAACAGAGTTGCTAGACAAGAAGAAATTATCTGCCCTGATGCAGATGAAAACTATTTTGGATCCTGTGACGTCTGATATGTATGTTTTTCCCATTTTCCTAGAGCTTGAAGTCATTCGAGGGTAATAGGAAAAGTAACTATAATTCTGATTTGTATCAGAATGACCTTTATAGAGCCGATTTACAGATCGAAGTGACATTTAGAGAGTAGAGTAAGATCTTGAATTTCCTTGTGCTAATTCAAATCCAGACACACAGAAAGTAAAGACCTGTCTTGTAAGTCATCCCTGAGAAGTCAAAGGTGCTCTCAGCAGTACTGCAGTCTCTCAGTTCTTCTGTATCAAAGATGGGGACCATCTGTCAGAGTAGGGGAAGAGCATCTACGCCTACAGCTTGCAGAGCTGTGGTGAAGAGGGCTTTAAGCTAAAGTTACTGGGGGAGGGGGAACCTGCTTTCATGGCACTCCTACCAGTTTGATGGTAGTGACAGCAATAGCTGTCCAGAGCCTGGAGAAGGATTGCAGGTCCAGCAGGAGAGCACCTGAAGAGCAGCACAAAGGAATTACAGCCATTCCAGACAGTAAGTTGGCTTCCTCAGGGCCCAGTTTAAGTGACCTATGCAAATGCTGTGTGTGCATGCCTGCAGGCTGTGATCTTACTGGCATCACAGAGACCCGGTGGGATGACTCCTCTGACTGGGGTGTTGGAGTGGAAGGATTCAGGCTCAATCAGTGACCAGCTGGAGCGCATGGAGCTTCGCCTGGGGATGGATAAGGAGCTGACTGAGAGCTTATGGGTCAGGATTAAAGGGAGGTCAGGGACAGGTGACGTTATAGTGGAGACCTTGTACAGGCCATCTGACCTGAAGACTGAGCAGATGAGACAAATATAGACAAACAGGATCCATGTCACATCCACAAGCCTTGGGGAACTTCAACCACACTGATATCTGCTGGAGGGGCAACACAGCAGGGCATAAGCAATCTAGGAAGTTCTTGGAATGTGTTGATGAGAACCTCCTCCAAATGGTAGAGGAGCCAGCAAGGAGAGGTTGTTATGTTGGACCTTGTTCACATCAGCAAGGAGGGGCTGGTGAGGAATGTGAATCTCAAGAGCAGCCTTGGCTGCAGTGACCGTGAAGCAGTGTAGTTTGAGATCCTTAGGGCAGCAAGGAAGGTGCACAGCAAGCTCACTACCCTGGACTTCTGGAGACTCTGAAGGAGTCTGGACTTTAGCCTCTTCAAGAATCTGCTTGGTACAGTACCATGATAAGGCCTTGAACGGAAGAGGGGCACCAGAGAGCAGGTTAATATTCAAGGATCACCTCCTCCAAGCTCAGGAACGATGCATCCCAACAAAGAGGAAGTCAGCAAAACCATCAGGAGGCCAGTGCTGATGAACAAGGAGGTCCTGCACAAATTCAGTCACAAAAAGAAAACCTACAGAGGTTGGAAGCAAGGACAGGTAGGCTGGGAGGAATACAGACAAATTGTCCAAGCAGCCAGGAATCAAGTTAGGAAACCTAAAGCCCTGATAAAATTAAACCTGACCAGATACTTCAAGGGCAACAAGAAAAGCTTCTATAGGTACAGGACCTTATATAGGGTTAGGACTTGGTTGCCCAGGATTTGGAGAAGGCTGAGATACTCAAAGACTTTGACAGGTGTAGGAGGTGGGTCCTTGCAAACGTCATGAATTTGAACAAAGCCAAGTGCAAGGTGCTGCACTTGGGATGGAGCAATCCCAAGCACAAATACAGGCTGGGCAAAGACTGGATTGGGAGTCACCCTGGGGAAAAAGGCTTGGGATGTGGGAAGACCAGAAGCTCAGTGTGACCTGGCAATGTGTGATTGTAGCCCAGAAATCCAGTCACGTGCTGAGATGCATCAAAAGCAGCGTGACCATCAGGTCGAGGAATGAGATTCTCCCCCTCTGCCCTGCTCTTGTGAGACCCCACATGGAGTGCTGTGTCCTGCTCTGAGGCCCCCAATGTAAGAAGGCCATGGACCTGCTGGAGTGAGTACAGAGGAGGATGAAGATTGTCAGAGGGCTGGGTCATCTGTCCTGTGAAGACAGGCTGAGAGAGTTGGGGTTGTTCATCCTGGAGAAGAGAAGACTCTGGGAAGACCTTATAGCACCTTCCAAGACTTACAGGAAGCCTACAAGAGACCTGGAGAGGGACTTTTGGCAAGGACATGTAGGGACAGGATAAGGGGTAATAGCTTCAAACTGAAAAAGGGTAGATTTAGATTACATATTAGGAAGAAATTCTTTACTGTGAGGGTGGTGAGGCACTGGAAGAGGTTGTCCAGAGAAGTCGTGGATGCCCCATCCCTGGAAGTGTTCAAGGCTAGGTTGGATCAAGCTTGTAGCAACCTGGTCAAGTGGAAGATATCCCTGCCCATGGTCGGGGGCTTGGAATTAGATGACCTTTAAGGTCCCTTCCAACCCAAACCACTGAAAAACAGGAAAAAATCAATCACACAGCAGATTTTATAAACCACCGTAGTTCTGAATGGACAGGAAATCTAGGCATTTCCTAGTAACACTTGAGAGGTTCTTTTGCAACTTTCTTGAAATATGAACCCCAAACTTTGATTTCATTAACAAGACCTTAAAGGCAATCTTGACTGCAGACATTACTTTCCTACTTAGTAAAGAGATCTTTTTATATTTGTCCAGACCCTTGTTAGTGCTTCCTTCTTTGGATTGTTTCATGTCTGGTTCAGCTTAGAGTTCAAGACGTCCTCCAGCCTAGCTGGCAGCTGACTACTTCTGGCTAACTATGGTTAGTCATGGTACTTGGTACTCACCTTTGGGTTCTGTCCTATTTATTTCGGATTATAACTGTAGTTGAACAAGGACTCTTGGAGGACGTGTTTCAAATTTGTCCTCTTTGAACCTTCCCTCCCTTTTGTTGATCCAAATATAGAATTTAAAAATACAGTGGAACTATTCTCTATACGCCTCTATTAAAGAAAGTCATTAAAGAAAAAGTCACTGAAGAAGACTTTTGAGTTGTAGCAGACCCAGGACTGCCCCCTAAGCAATTCTCTGATACATCCTCCCAATTTAGCAGCAAATTAGTTATATTCACAAAGTAGTATATGCCTCTCATTTTGCTATTAACTGTTTATATTATAGTAAATGGATGTTTCCTAAGTGGCTTCCATTTTCTTCTTGAAATTCCTTCTGCTTGATTTTTAACCTGTTTATAGTAATAAAGAATTCCTCTTGCCGAAAGAATTACACTCTTAGAATCTATGTGAAATGCTTCAGTGAATAGCCAGGGAGATTTTCTTACTGGAGATGACATACTCAATGGGGAAAAGGTCTTGAGTCTTGCTACCAGGTTATATTGTGATCTAGAATCTTAAACTTCCTCCTATTCTTAAGGTGGTGTCTGCCTGGCAAAGTTTGAGGGCTTTCTGTGGAATAACACTGAATTACTGTTTTAAAAAATAAAAGCTACACAAAACCTACTTCTTCCAGGTCTGAAATTTTAAGGCTGGAGTATTGTACTTGTTGGCAGTAGAGTTCTTGTTACAGTGGAAGCCAAATAGCCTGTATGTACATGGCTGTTTATATCCTTGTTGTTTCTCCCCTGACTTTTTCTCTTTTTATTTCTTTCCATTCTTCCTCTCTGCCCTCTTACTCCCTCTTCTCGCCCCCCACAGGATCTTGGCTTGGCCCAGATTTCTGCCACCAACACGAAGACACCAGTTCCTTTGGGCTCCCAGGCACATCAGATCTACAGGATGATGTGTGCCAAAGGCTATGCCCTGAAAGACTTCTCAGCTGTGTTCCAGTTTTTACGTGAGGAGGAAAGCTTGTGAGCTGTCCTTTGGAAATGGACACAATAACAAACCACATTTTTTTATCCTTATAGCTCATTTGAGAAGTTTGTGGGTTTAATCAAGTACTGTGCATCCTGCTCCCATGCAGACTAATCATCTTTGGCTGTCTAGATCACAACAAACTCCAGAGTTTCTTTATAATTCTTAAAAAAGCAAGCCGTAGGGAAGGGATTGTTGGCCAACAGCAAGTCCTTTTTTTTTTTAAGAACCATCAAAGTTTTTTTCACTAGATGCAATAAATAAATATTTTTTTTATGAAACACTAACAGTTTGCATATAAAATAACTTAGGTTATGGCTACAAACATAGTTGAATCATGAATAAGAGAATGTTTTATTGGAATTTTATCATATATAGTGATCTATTAAAATTTAAAATTAATACCTTATGGAAAAAGGGAATATATGTTCAATGAAGAAACACATCTTGAGATGGTTTGGTTTTTTTTTTTGAACCTACTAGCCTTGAGTTGATCAGAAGTGAATTTTTCCTGGGATTCAGGTTGCAGATTAAGTTTATAGGCACGTGTTCTAAGTGGAAAGCTGTTACAGCATGTTTACGTGATAGACTTAGTTCAAATAATATAGAATGTGTGTCCCTCTTGTAAAGCTCCGTTATTGTATTTTGCTAACCCAATTTTATATTTTCTTGTATTCTGTCACACATTTTCGGAACTCAAGATCAGCACTTACCAGAAGTTCTAACAAAGTGTACATTTGTTTTAGGTAATTACTAAAGTATTTTAAATCTTAAAAAACCCCATTATTTTGAAAAGAAATAAAATCTATACTGGTAAATACTTGCTGTATGATTATTTGCTTTTTGTTTTGGTGCAGTCTTGTACACGCGGTATTAACCAAAACTTGTACTGAGTGATTTTACTTTTTAATTTGCTGGGTTTTCTAGAGATTGTCAGATCATATTGCAAACCCAAGCCTTTCTAAAGCACTTGTGAAATGCAGACAGTAATATATTTGCACATGTATTACCTTAACTGTTCACATCTCATTGGTCTTGCCAAAGTGCAGGTACATATTTGGCTTTATAAATACTCATGCTGATTTTGCTAGAACTACTCACATTCAAACTCTAGGTTTAATGATCAATTATGCATCTACATTCCTGTTTTGGTTGTGTGATGGATCCTTTTATGTATGCACATTAGGTTATCAAAATTGTGTGCTTGAATTAGCTCAATTCTGTGAATAATCAGAGAACTTGGACACGATATTCCAACAAATTAGTAACATCATGCAAAAGTTATTAAACAGTACTAGTTGATCTCTTCTCCTTTCAGCTTTCTTTGAAAACTGTTTGACATTCCAGGTGATTGAGGGATTTGGGATTCATTATTGTCATACATGTGTATAGGACTGCTGAGAACAACTTGACTTTTAAAAAATTGTTTCTCTCTTTTGGTAACAGTATTGTGTCTACTGGATTGCGTTCATTCAGAAGTTAGACACAAAACTACCTGTGGCAAAAACAGCCACTCAGGTGCAACATGGCACCTTAGCTGCAGATGTGTGGTTTGATCTTTGGTAAAAGATCCCATGCTACAGCATTTGTTTCCTATGGGACTCCTGTCCCACATAATACAAGGGGTGGACCTAGTCTTGTTATGAATTTGGGGTCAAGTAGTGAAGGCTGTTTTTGCCTTTGGGATCCTTTTTCATTTGGAGGTTTTATAATGGATGGGGTAATGAATTGTAGGAGTGTCCTGATTAAGTTTGTATCCTCTGTATTTGGCTTGGAGATCTATCTGGCATCGCAGGACTGCTGAGAGATGCTTCCTTCTGCTGTCCCCCCCAGCTTGTAGCAGCATTTGCTATGAAAGAGTTTGCTGGTAACCCTGGGTTTACCTGTAGGCCTGGGCTTGCAAGAAGCATGATCATTTCTTTTCTGAAGACATTATATGCACATGTAATTGTTGGGAGTCATGAGGGAAGACAGTATGCTCAGTGAGACACAATTTTTGAAGTTTTTAGCCTCTGAAATCATAAAACTTCTATTAAATATGTGGAAACCTCATTGTTATTTTTATGTTCCTCTCAAAGGCTTGTAGCTTAGGCTTCCTGGGGTTTGTTACTCCTCCATCACAACCTCTCATCAAAGTTTTAATTCTCACTCCAAAGCACAGAGTGCTCAAGTTGGAGGAAAGGCTGCCAGAATGCCATTTTGGCAAACCAATAAAGTGTTCTGTGGTCTCCTTCTTGGAGGAGAACTGTGGCTGAAATTAAAAACAAACAAACAAAAGACAACAACAAACAAAAAACAAACCCAAAACAAACCCAAACAAATAAATAAAACCCCAGCTTCAGGGCAGACAGCCAGCACGTAAAGTTTTAGAACAAGCAGTTAGTTTGGCAAGGTCAGAAACAACTTTTAAAATAAGTATTATTATAAAAAGTGCCTTGAAAACTTCAATGATGTACAATACCTGAAGCCAGTAATATGATTTATATTAGAACACTTTTTTTGACTAATTCTGCAGGGGAATATTGTATGACTGTATACATACAGTGATGATAGTACATGCTAGCTATGGCTATTCTGCATATTCATGTGTTTATAATGTATCTTTTGCTTGAGGTATACTTCTGCTCTGTGCAAATTAGGCAAATACTAAAACGATTGTCACTGCCAGAGACAGGTGTTGAAAACTGTAATTTGCTGAGTGGAACAGAAAGATGGCAAAATTGGTTGAATTTCTACACTAATTACCATCCAGTACATGCACACAAATTGGGTGCAGCAAATTAATGGCATATTTTATAAATGTCCCAAAGGGAAACTTGAGGTGACTTCTTTTTAAATTAGTTTGAATCTCAAACTAGCCCTCCCATCATGCTTACTTTGGAAACTCACCTATATCAAATGCATTACTGACTAATAGGAAAACATTGACAACCAATAAAAGTAGTGATGTTTTTTTAAAAAGTCCTCAGCAGCCTTCTCTTATTTATGATTCAGTATAACTCATCTTAAGCAACTATTTTTGGTGGTTGTTTAACAGAGAAGGCCTTCTATTAGCACTGCTGAGTACTCTATTGCTTTAACCTTATTTATGGCTCTTACAAGCCTCAGGAGGAGGTGTTCTGACCACGTAAAAGTATTGTATGTGATAGTCTGGCTCTGCTTTAATCAATGGGAATTTGGCCATTAAGTACAATACTGCCAAAATTTCACAGTGTGTGTTGAAGGCCCATGTGATTACACTGCAGTAGTGCATCTGTCGAGAAGCTCAAGCACATCTCTGGCTGGGACTGTTCCACATTAATGGCATTATGAGAAGTCAGGGTGATGGCTGTGAGAGGAAGGAGCCAGCACAAGCTGCTGAAGTTTGTATTGCCAGTCTCCATCTCAGCCTTGTCCCACACGGGATGAAAGAGAGAGATACTGAGGAGTACAAAATAGCTGCTGTCCCTGCCTGCATGAGCACAGAGCTACCTGTCTTTTCAGCTGTTTAAATCTTATAGCTCTTTGCCACAATGAGATTTTATCAAATGGCTTACAGAACTGAAAGACTGGGGCGACCCTGAAGCAGGCAGAGAAGAGCTGCCATCATATAAGCATTACTATTTATGTATTTAAGTATTTATGCAGTAGATGTCTTTCTATACTTTTAGTCTGCCGGCTTGTTTTGTAGGATCAAATCTATCCAGGCACAAGTCTGAGGGTTCTAACTTCATCAGTAGATATACCTGTTGCTTTTGATTTGTTTTTACATCATCATAATCTTCTCCTTCATATAAAGATAGGTGAAATTCAGCTTTCCTCAAGACAAATTGAGAATATTGTCTGTCTCTGTAAGACTGGCTAGTAGGCTGTGGAAACTTTGAAGTGGCCTGGAAACTTCTGTTGTGTTTCATTGGTGCAGTGATGTAACGCAGAGTTGGAATTCTCTGCACTGTTTTGGATTTTAGGTTTACTAAGATCCTCTAAAAGTTTGGGGGACTTGCAGACATCACTGACTTCAGTATCAAATTCTTAGAACTCTTACTGCAAGCCTTGCAGAAGTGAAAAATTACACTTCAGGAGTGGGAGATGTTTAGTTCAGCATCTACAAGTTAGAATAAACAGTGTTTTTGAAAAGCTCGAGGTTTCAGTAGCAAGAATGTCTTTGTCATTCTGTGCAACACCATAATGGATGTGTGGTCTTCAAAGGCTGCTGGTGTTTTTAAAATTTGTTGCTTTCTGTATATGCTTTGTCACAACCTGTCCAGCCTGCTGGCACAGTTACACATTAATTTTTTTCCAATGGTTACAAAGTTTTCTTGGGTGGACAGAAAATTAATATTTTTATGGCTGGTATGTTCAATAGATGTATGACATGGACCTAGGCATCCATATGGCAGTGATTTTTTTTGGCTTTGGCATTTATCATGGATTGTGAGCACTTGGCTAAATTGGAACAGGTGGATAAACCTTTCTAAAGTACTAAATGTCTCGTAACAACTATTGTATAATTAAAAGCCGTCTGGCTCTTTCTGCATTTACACCTAGCTCTTCCTTTTGACCTTGACCCTAAGATGAGGTCTGGGTTTTCATTTGAAGTAAGAAATAAGTCAGTCCGTTTCTTCAGCTAGTTTTACTGAGCCTGTGTTAGTGATGACAGAGTTTGGTTTGTTAGAGTAAATGCTGTATATGGAGATATAACTTCATTGATTTCAAAAATACTTGGAACACTGGCCAAAACTGACTGAAATCCAACTAATAAAAAGATGTTTGCCTATACCTAAAATGCAGCTACTCTGGAAAGAAATGCAAATATTGTTACAATACATTTCAGTCCTTACAACATTTTTAGAAAATAAATTAGTTGTATTTTTGTCTTGTTGAAATTCAAAGGAGAAACCAGACATGTAAAGCAGAAGTTGTAGCCTTCAAATGTGGCCAGGTGTAAGCTTTATGTGGCCAGTCAAGTGTTGCTGCTGTCTGTCTCCAGTTTGAGAGCATGACAAAAATTTATGCAGGCAACGTAGGGCACCAGCAGTGGTAAGGAAGTAACTTAAAGAATAGTTATTAAATTCTCTGAGCTGCTTGCTTTGCTCTGAGTCTCCTTCCAACTGATTTAGCAGTATCAGCTGGGCTGTAACCACTGGTTGCAGACATACCTGAGCCAGCTGTAAGCTAGCTGGTTTGTGTATCTGCAGCTCCCTAATCCCAGAGGCTTTCCTGGGTAAATACAGGGCCAGAAGTGCTGTTTCCAGTACCCAAACTGTCTAGTTTGTGGCTAGCAATAGTGGGCCCTTTTTGCTTTTCAGTCATGTTATTCCATGGCTGTAGAGCCTGGAAGCTTTCATTGACCAGTATTTGGTAGGTTAATGCATTGGGTGTGGTAGCTGTTACCTGTTTTACAGCATCCTTCTGGCAGTCTGTGCCCTGTTGCTCATTCCTCTGCTTGTGTGACGGCTAGAGGTCCCCTGGTGTTGTGTAATTGTGTCAGGCAGCAGTCAGGCTGCAGTCCACAAAAAAGACTGACATCAGTCACTCACTGGTGATTGAAGCTTGAAGCTTCAGCACTGGGATTTAAGATGTGCTTGGATTCTTCTCCATTTCTACTTATGAGGTTTTCATACAAGCTCTACTTTATTTGAACCTATACATTGCAAGGCATCAAGAGCCCGCAGTATGTCAGTTGGTTGGGTTTTTTTCCTGTATTTGACTGTGTTAAATCTATGTTTGCTGTTCAAGCTCAAGAAAAACCAATTTCTAGTCCTTGTCAGGAGATGGGGGGAAAAAACACCACTAAGCAAATGGAGATTGGTAGGTCACAGGACCTGATGCCAACACATTACTCTCACTGGAAAGCCATTGGATCCTGTCCCCACCTCCTGTTGCTGTGACTTTTTCCCTCTGCTTGTCCCTGGGTAGATAACTGTGTTAGTTTATGTGGATGCAAGCAGAGTCTGTGTTTTATAAAAGAGGAGAAGTAAGCAGCATCTTGTGCTGTGTGACCTGCTGGGTCTGTCAGGGGAAGGTGGTTCCTTGTAAAATAGATAAGGGGACTGCAATCTGCTCCCTCCGGCACCATGATAAAGATGGAGACAGTGAGTCTGCAGACATCTGTAGATACTACCACTAAAGTCACAGCCTGCAGAATGCAGTTCCTGTCCTGCATCGCACCACTCAGCTCTGCTCTCTGAGCAATAAACATCACACCAGCCTCTCCAAACTCTCCCTGGGGCCGCTTGTGGCTCTAGTTTTGGCAGCTTTGTCTGCCTTGGCCTTGGCTGCCTGGAATCTACTTCTGCACTTCCTCCCAAAAATTTCTTTCCCAGTTCTGTGCCCGAGCTGACTGTAAGCCTTCAGTGTGCCTACAAATAAGATGCTAGGTCTTAACTTGCTCTCCATGTGCTCCCAGTAGTGCCAGAAAGCACATAATGAATGTGTCTCCCTTGTTTCTTCCAGACTTAATAAGTAAACGAAGCCATAAACAGTAAGCCAAAAGGATGGGGATGGCAGGTATTTATGGGGTAGTAGGAATTTGTTCATTGAACTGATCGTTGTTCTACTTCGTGACTGTGGTATCTTGGCTTTTTTTCTGAGAGCAGGAGCGATGTGGGTTTCTTTTCATATGAAGAGGAGCCAAAAACTGGCTCTGTCCACTGACCTGTGGCTGTCACTTTGAAACAGACTCATTGTTTAAATTTACAATAAAAACAAAAAATAACCTCTTTTTTTTGGTATTAAAATATAGCTAGTTGGATTTTTGTTGGATTTTTTTTAGTCGGTTTTCTACAAATGGATGCTAGTATTTTACTTCCCTCTCCATCTGTGTAACAGCCTGTGTATTATAGGCTACATATAACATCTAAAATAACATTGAAGGGTCTGTGAGAAACTCAAGTCTTAAGGTAACCCTGCCATGGTGCTGTTAATAACACATTGCAAACAAGAAAGTAGTAAGTGGAAATAATGCACTCATTTAGAAGTAATAAATCCTTTGATCTTTCTTTGAAGCAAGGGTATATGCTTAAACTACCAATTCAGGGACAACCAGATGCCCATAAAGAATGGTTCTTTGCTTTGATAGAAAATCGCTGAGGCCTGCCCAGCAGCTCTGGTCTGTAAACAGATTAGTTAAGTGCTCATCAGCTACGATTTGCATAGGACAATCTTTGCACACAAACCCTTCTTCCAGCCTTAACGAGCTATTTACTTGCAGGAAGGCTACTGGTTTCCTTTTAGTTAGAAAACTCAGTAGAAAATTGCTTTCTGAGAAGGGCCAGGATCCCTCTTTGGAAATAGCACTTTTCCTCTGCATGAATGTTAATAGGCAAGTGGTGACTGGCAGTTCAGTGTGCTTGCTGAGCCTCTTTAGTGAACAGCTGTGGGCGTTAGAAAAATAGCTCATAGTTGGAAATTTAGAGAACAGTTACTTCTCTCTGCTCATTGGTGGCTTTCAGCCATGGCTGGATAAGGAGAGTACATGGAGAGGATTGGGAAGCAGACATTTGTCTCTACTGGAGAAGAATCCCAGAGCTGAAGTGTTCACTCAAGAGGATTTTGCTAGGCTGTAAAATTCTCATCACCTTTGAATAAAAATAAATGCCTCGTGGATGCTTGTTGGTTTGCGTGCAGAGATTGTGTGCAGCCTGCAGATTTGTCACTCACATTTTTCCCTGTTTAAACTTCATTTGATCCTCACAATTACTTTTGTCTGATACAAAGGAAGGTCAGTCTCGGCCACAAATGCAGCAGATGGTGAGATTCACCCTAGAGTATAGCAAAGCTACAAGTACCTTCAGTGTCTTTTGCATTTTAAAGTGCGTTACATCTCAGTTGATTTCAGCCTGGCCAGCAGTTTGCTTTTCTCTGAATCAAGAAAGCAATGAAACTGCAATTTTTTTCTGATGGGGAGACAAATCTATCAAAAGTGGGAAGGAAAACCCAAAGTATTCCTGAAACCAACTGTGAGCAGTTGCAGTGCAAACCTGCTGCAGCTGGGAGGTCTTAAAAATTATAGACTAGATTCTTTCTGTATTAATGATCTCACAAACTTTGGGGTGACAGGCCTACAAATAAAGACATAATGTAGATGTGTGTGTTTTAAAGCAGAATACTGGCATTAGACACAGGAAAGTAAATTGTGTAGTTCTACCTTGCCCTAGTAACAGTGAAAAATATTATGGATCTGTTTTTTCACAGATTACATTATTTCTGTTTTGTGTCCCCTTTTGCTTGGAAAGTAAACTTAGGTTAGTGCCTTTGTGCCTGAAAACACAGGGTGAAAGGCTGGACTGAGGAAACTGCTTATCATTTTCACAGGCAAGCTAAATATAGTTATAAATTCTTCCCTCTAGTTTGGTTTTCATCATTTATTTCATCAGCCAGATGCTAGTTTTTCATGTAGGCCATGATAAGAACATTACCCAAAGACTTCCTCAAAAAAATAAAATCTGAATTATTACAGGGCACTCTGCATTAGCCCATCAACCGTCTGCCTTTGAGGGCTTGTGTTCAGCCCCTCAGTTTTATAGTGCCAAGATTCAAATATGGGATTGCTAGAGGAAATTAATTACTAGTAAATTTAGAACAAAGGAAAGAACCTGCAATTTCACAGCATGTAAAACACCTTTTGGAATTCTTTGCTCTCTGCTTGGAAACCAGTGTGTCAAATTCTTGGAATAATTTTAAAGGTCTCAGTAAAATAGTTAGCTATCCAAAAGATATAATAGAACCTTATGCTTAAGGATATAAATAGCTGGCAGAAAATTATTTTGTCTCTAGCCACTTTACACCATGTCTATTCAACATTCATTGCAAATCACTGCAGGCCTTGTTTTTCTGATGTCCTGAGTGCTGAGTATGGCTGCAGGCAAAGAGTGGAACCTGAAGGGACCAAGTTGTGATCCAAGGTGAGACATCCTCACCCCAGAGATCTACAGCTACTGCTGCCTTCCCTTCAACTCCTGTCAGCCACCTGTGTCCAACCAGGGGCAGCAACGGGCTCAGGGACCCACATGGCTTCACACGTCAGGTGTCCCACAAATCCAACAGTACCTGCATTTTTCTGAACTTTCTGGAACTGTCTCCTGTCTTCAGCCACTTCTTAGATGCCTTCATCGTACTGCTTCATGTCGCCTCCAAGGTGGACAAAGAAATGCCTGCAGTTTTAGTCTGTATAAACCCAACCCTTCTGTTGATGCTCTTGGTTCTCAGTTCTGCCTCTCTGACAGTTCTCTTTTATTGTTGCCTCCAGATCACAGTCTGTAAAATGTGTCTCTCGCCTGCCTCCTCCCATAGCCACTCTGTCATGTGGTCTTCTCCTCACTTATTCCACCACACCTGAATGTGCATGTCTTTGTCCCAAAACACCATCCACAAAGATTGCCATTCTCATCCCAAAAGGCAGCATATGAGTCCAGCCTAGCCAGTTTTCCTTTCTTTTTCCTTGTTAAGTAGTGTGGCTTGTCTCCCATGGCTCTCACACTCCATTTGAACTGCACCTTATTTCTCTTGTAGCTTTGCAATCCTTAATGCTCACAGAGGTATTATGCAGGTTGTACAGTCAGTCTGAAGAGTGATTCCCAAATCACTCTTCAAGTCATTAAGGAGGTTGGATTTTATGTCACCACGTTCACTCTTGTTTTCACATCTTGTATCTTACTCCTGCTCCCTCAATTGGCTTTTCGACTAAATTAGCATCAAGTGTCCTCTCACCTCTCCTTCAAAAGCAGCTGCATCAATACCAGTCTCTAAGGTTGTGCTTAAAGCAGTGATGTAGTCCAGAGCAGGAACCTGCTTTACAGCATATTTTCTGTCCATACCCATTTCCCATCCTTGTATGGACATTGCAGAGAGATCTCAGAGTACATGAGTGGCTTTTCTTTCGACTGAGGCAAAAGAGCAGGAGGGTGCTCCAGGTGTGTCTCAGGCACTTTGACTTGCTCATGGACCTTCTGAGAACCAGACCAGACTGCAGCTGGTCTGGGGAAAAGCTCCAGATGTAGAACACATAAAATGTGAGCATTGGCTCCTCAAAAGCAACTGTGTAGTTTTCCAGATATTCTCCTACTGTGCTGCTGGGGTAGGCAGATCCTGTGCATCCTTTCAGCAGATGTGATTTTCACTGAAGCTGTAAACCTCAGTTTATTATTTTAACATTTGAGAAGTATCTGTGCCTCACCAGATCAATGTAAGTTTTCAAGCCTTAGTTTTCCAGCAGTATGAAGCTGATCCTATTTTACTGACACTGATTTTATACCCAAGCACATTTATGGGCTTCTGCAGGGATTCCCTTTATGTCATTCAAAGTGAGATCCACACAGAAATGTATCTTCTTCTTGGTGAAATGTCATGTCTGTGACCATTTTTTAAATGCTCAGTCTGGGAAGCATTCTGGCCTCGACAATTGTTTCTCTAATACAAGAGTGGCAACACTCAGCTTTGTATTCTTATAGAGCTAGCCAGGTTATTATTGTGGAAACAAGATATATTAACTTTATTTTAAAACCGTTCTCTGTGGGGGATTGTTTTTATGACCCTGGATTTTAAAAGATTTCAAAATACATTTGCATTCATGAAAAATGTATTTTAACAACATAAAGGCTGAAAATCCTGCTAGTTGTAAGGAATTCCTTTGATGGTGAGCTACAAAGCCCTTGGTAGCCCTGGTAGTAATACAGGGTTTCCAACACATTATTCTCCACCTTATTTTATTTATTTATTTTATTTGAAAGCTTTTCTTTCCAGAAGCCACAAAGGAAGAATAGGAAACAGTCATCAATGTGGAGGTGACTTTTCCACTTCCTTCTCTCTCATGTAGTTGTTAACAGTAATTTACAGTTGCTCAATTACATTGAGATGGCTGGGATATTTCTACATAAAGTAATAAAAATCAGTGTGTAGGCCTTATTAATTTACTGCATATCATGAAGCCTAACAAATTGTACTGTACTAAAAGAATATTACAGAAGTATTTACTAAAAAGCATATGATATTGAAAGTAATTCTGCTTCTTGTGGACTTCCTTACTTCTATGGGAAAACTTATGATAGCATTAGGCATGTTCATCAGCTGTGTTGTATGGCAAACCTGAAACTGTTGTGCTCTTTTGAAAAATGTAACAGATACTTTTGATGCATGCACACATTTTTATTTCCTTCTTCAGCTGTGCCACGTGGATGTGATTCTACCTTAAGCAAGTTAAAAACTCTGAGTGTTTCTGAAGTCAATGGAAATTTTACCACATACTTCAGTAGGACAGGACTTTTTCGCCCATATTAACTTTTAGGAGGCATAATTAAATTTTAAATGTGGCTCTCCAAGTTTAAAAAAGTGTCAGGTGTTTTATAGAGATCAAATGGTACAATTTAATCAAATAATTTTGCAAGAAATTATGTATATGAAGAATGAAACTGACTCCTGACTTATATTACTGTATGACAGGTTCTCTCAAAAATGGGGAAAATGGTCTTGACTTGAAAGTTAATATCAACAAATTTGTTGATGAAAGGCAGCCAAATATTAAATATCTAGAAGTCAAGGGGTCAGAGTTAGGAACATGGGCTATTTAAGATTTTCATAGATCAAGTGGTAAACAAGGACTACCCATTGTTGAAAGTTGCAGCCACTGCTATGCTCAGTAGCTGTCTGTCATCCCAGTGGCTTCCAGTGTGTGAAGAATCACAGGATTCCAGGATGGCTGAGGTTGAAAGGGACCTCTACAGGTCGTCTTGTCCAACCCCCTCTACTCAGTAAGAGCCATCTACAGCAAGTTGCCCAGGACCATGTCAAATGGCTTCTGAATGTCTGGAAGGAGAGAGACTCCACCTCCTGTGCCAGTTACAGTAAAAACGTGTTTCCTGATTTCAAACAGAGCCTCCTGTATTTCAGTTTGTGCCCTTGCCTCTGGTCCCGTCACTGGGCACCACTGAAAAGAGCCAAGAAGCTCCATCCTCTTTGCACCCTCCCTTCAGGTACATAGATACATACATAAGACCCTCACTTAGCCCCACTCCAGGCTGAACCATCTTGCTCAGCCTCTCCTCACTGAGGTCTCTTCATCATCTTCATGGCTCTTTGTTGGATTATTTTCAGTATATTTTTTGTCATGTACAAAAGTAAACATTAGCCTAATTCCCAAGGGCAGAGCTTCTCTGGGTAAGAACAGGGACCAATCTCTTGTTCTCTGCACATCCTCTACCAAGGTGTTTTCCACAGACATCCAAGCACTCTGGTCTGCAATGAGATGGCTTCGTGCTCCTCTCCACCATGGTGAGGTTAGAAACCTGTGGCTTCGCTGTAGCATTATGCCCACAAAGGTTCCACTTCACAACTGTATAGATCTCCAAAGCCTCAATGACAGACTAAACTATCCCTTCTGAAATAAAACTAATTTGTTCTATTCATGCTATAATAACCAAAGCCAGCAAAAAACAGACTCTAGGTGAAAGAACTGTGCTAGTTCCTGACCCAGCTGTGTAAAAGGAGACAGAGGTCTAAGGCAGAAATTTTTCCTCATGTGCAAAAGCTTTAACTGTGAGGTAAATGCTTATTACTGAGGGAAAGACTTTATGCCTGATACTCTACTGGGTGCTGTAATTTCATCTTTTCCTTTTGTTGGCCCTATGACTTCTGAAAGTCTTAATTAAGGTGAAAGGCAAACTTTGCCAGGCCACCGTGAATGTAGTGGTGATATCCTATCTGAAAACTTTTTTGCTAATGGCAGAAGAATGTACTTAGAATTTAACTGTCAATAATTTCATTTGCTATAATTTGATGAAGTACAATGATTTTGCGTGTGACAGCCTAAGTCTTCCATTGGTGTAGGCTGAAATAGTATCCCTAAATTGAGGTAACAAATAGCAAACTGATCGTAAACAAATAACGAACAGAAGGAAAATTTGAATTGACTGGATAGCTATTTGTTGTGAAATATTCACTCAGCTCTATAAATAACCTTTTGTTTCTCTCCAGAGGAAGAATGACTTACTTCACCAAACAGGTAAAAAAGAAAAAAATAACAAGACCCTAATACACTGAATCAAATGAGAAAATAAAAACTGTGATAGATGTGACCTTTGGAGAAATGTTCAATTTTGTTTGTCATTGCTTGGCAAAAATGTGATGTACCTTACAGGAGGTAAGAGCCGGGCAGCAGAAATACCACTGTTTTCTTTTATTATCTTAATGTGGAATGCAAGTTTTTTAACAGATCCAATATACTTTAATAGATTGCTTGTTTTCTTTCATTCATAGGGGGGGTTTATGTGGGATCACAAATGGGTGTACTCCTCCACCCCCTGCTTTATAGCTCCGTCACTGTCACACATTACATCAGTATTGCTGTAGTGTGTGAATGTATCTACAGTTTTTTCCACAGGATTCCTGAGCCTTTAGTGTGCTGATGAGCTGCTTTTATACTTTGTTTCTTCTGATTTAGATCAAAAGAACTTGCACATGGGAAAGCCCCTTGCGATAGACTTGATCCGATTCCAGCAGTGCCAGGTGACAATCTGATTTTTATTCCACAGTTAGTTTGCATGTTCAGTGTGTAGGCATTTTCCAGACACTATACCCCCCAAAAATTAGGTCTCTATTCTCATAAAGACCCTCCTCAAAGAGCCCCTGGCTACCTTATGTTCCCCCTTCAGTTACCATCTACCTTTAAGGAGGGAGCATGCTGTGTATTGACATGCAAAACCAAGCTCCAAAGAAGTGACCTGCTGTGTCTGATAATTTCTCTACCAAGTAGCTCTTAAATTAGAGTTAACCTGAGATTTCGGAGAGTCTACTCATTTGCACATCAATATCCTAGTGCTCCTTCTTAGCACTGGTGATGTCCCAGTGTTACTTTTAGGATAAGGTGGCTGGCTTTGATATTTAGAGATATGCGCACATTAGAAAGTTGGATGTGATCCTGGATAAAGTTCCAGGAGTGTTTTGGCCAAATGCACAAGGGCATATGTTAGTGACACAGTAAGAACAACAACCTGGAAAACACTCATCGCGCTCATGCACTATGATAGGCAAAAATGTGCTTTGAGCAGCTGCGCACAGATTACACCAGCAGATGTGTAATTTTACTGCTGGAACATCACCTGTTCTGGAGCTTCTGCCAGTGCTGCTACACTGACCAAGGGCACCTCTCTCCCTGACCCTGCCTGGAGAAACCATGCCAGTGGCATCCTGCTTCCACATCTTGGTGTGTGGAAAAAGGTCCTGAAGAGCTGTGCTGAGGAAGTGTGAGTCTGCTGCCTTTCAAAAGATGAGGTGAAGAACAGACCTATTACAACACTTATAAGACTGACAGTCCTGTAGTGCCACAGAGAAGCAACCTCCAGTTCCCCTCCAGATTTCGACGCTGAAGCCTGAAAAATTCAAGTGAGGGAAATAAAAGTGCTGTTTGCTGAGAGCAGCAGTAATTTATCATCAAACTGTTTGTGAGAAAAAGTGGCAAATTCATCCTTGGGAATGCAGGCTCAGTCACCCAGCTACTGGGTTTCACAGTCAGGATCACTGCAGGCTGCATGACAGCACCTTTGGATCTTTGTCTTCTTCTTTGCCTTCAATATTAAACAGAGGCTCTGGCCTTGTTAAGATGCAGTAATTACTGTTCAATACATTTGTCCTTTAGGATTTGGGGCGGCTTTTTCAGATTTTGTACTAATGATTTGTGGTACTAACACCCAGTGATAGCTAAATGTGGGATACAAGTGCATTTCTGATGGATTTTGGCACTTACTGCTATGTCATAGCAATAGAAATTATTTCTGGGTCTATCTTCTTAATGATATCAAGAACTGAAGTTCTTAGTGACATTAATTATGTTCTCAGCTGTGTCTCCAGTTCTTCCTTCCTCCCTGATCAGACTCAGGAGTGCTTATA
The DNA here is from genome assembly GCA_013397175.1 of Platysteira castanea. NCBI lineage: Eukaryota > Metazoa > Chordata > Aves > Passeriformes > Platysteira > Platysteira castanea. Next base: position 1,198,591 of record VYXC01011827.1, on the reverse strand, counting down.
GAATTGCTTGAAGAAGAAATCTGTAAAAGTTTGAAGCTTGCACCTCATGGAAATAAATGCTGTGGTTTATTTCTTATGTTAATGTCTGCTCATATAATTAATAATTAAAATGAAACAATTCCAATGAAATAGGAATTTTGAATTTGAATTTGAAATAGGGATTACATTTTGAAGAGTGTAAGAATTGAAAAGTACCAGGTGAGGTGCACCAGGTAGCTCTGCCTCCTGGGATAAGTGATGGATGTGGACAGAAGAGTATGACAAGAAAAACAAGCCAAGAAATTACTGCAGTCTCCTCTCCTACTCTCTCACTGATTTGTACACATTTTTCCAGTTCTCTGCTGGCCTGGTCAGTGAGTGGAGGGCGCTCAGCACCTCTCACAACCGGCTTTGCGTGGCTTCATGATAGATGCAATTATCTAGTCAAGTCCCTGGCGTTTGACCTGAAAGCTGCAGAGAAAGGTGGGCCTCACAGGCAACACTGGATTAAGATGGGCTTCTCTTGGGGTCAAAAGCCACAAAAGAAGTGCTCCTGTAAGTTGTGGAGGAGTGTAACATGAGTATGACTATTTCAATGTTTGCTATCAGGGAAATTGCTTGGTCTTAATGCCACTTGTGTTACATGTACAGCAATAATGTCTTCAGACTCTGGAAATGTTACATTTCCTTTTAAAAGCCCAGGGGTGTAACTCAGGCGTACAATCAATGCTTGTACTCTACTGGTCTCGATTTCCAGACTGTTTCCAACATTTAAAAGGCTGCTTCATTCATTTTTCTCCTATAGCTGCTATGAAAGAAGTAACCAACATCTGTGTGGAGAAAATGTTAACAAATTCCACTGGTGGCCCCTTTCGTCAGTTCTAGAATTGTGGTTTCTGGATAACATTAAACTAAATTAACTCTTTAAAGACAAACAAACAAAAAATCCCAAGAAAAAACCCTGAGGTTCTGAAATTCAAATAATATACTGATACTGCCAAAGCATTGTGGAATTGTAATGAACCCTGTTGTTGCCAGTAAAAAGCCTTGTCCTCAGTCAGGAACCATTCCTAACAACCCGACAGACGTCCTTTGAGCACGCAAATGTTTGTTACATTGTTTTCCTATTTAATTGCTCCGATTTTATTTAGAGAGGAGGTAATAGGGAACACCTTCAAAGCAAGTAAAAAAGATTAGTTGTGGGATAGGTAGAAGGCTGTTTCCTCACTGGGATCTTCAAAAAGCAAAGATTTGTAAAGCTTTCAAGATGACTGGGGACAGGATTGACTTCTTGTTAAATCAGATAGGGACCTAATTAGAGATTTATGAAAGCAACAAAGCACCCTGCAGCAGGCAGTTTCCCTGCTGGGAGAAAACTCACTGAAACATGAGGGTAAGGCTAATAGCAGCTACTAAGAAGGAAGAAAAAAAGGAATAAAAATCCCATGTCCCTTTTAACTGTTTTAAACCCTCAAGCAATTGGACTCAGCTTGTCAGGGTTGAGAGGAGATAGCCTACCTTGTCTGATATGAAGACAAGAGACTCAAATCTGTTGCCAAGGGCCACAGGGAAGGGTTGAAAAAAATGCTAAGGTGGTCAGCAGATGAGCAGATATCTGCTCTCCAAGTAGAGGGATGAATTAACCTTACAGTTGCTAAACTCAGAGTATTAAGTCTAAAAGCCTAAAAAAAGCCTAAAGCTTTGCTTCCACATTGGGAAAATAACCTTTGAATGGATCTCTGGAGCAACAGAAAGAGATCAAGGAAAATGTGTCAGTTTGGGATAATAAAGGAAGCAGAAGGGCCATAAACAGAGCAGATATGCATCCCTAGGCAGCATCCACCTTTTTTTCTTTTAGCAATTGACAGTGGCCCTCAAGGTGTTGTTACACATGATGGGTTCTCAGACTTGATACTGCATTTCTTCGTATTGCCATTTGCATAATATATGACCCTTCGCTTTTGTGTATATGAAACAATCTTGTGATAGAAATGTGAACACATGGGGGGAAATTATCCAGATTCCATCTGTTTTGGTGCATTCAGATTCAAAATGAATATTTTTCATTTGCATTTTTGCAAATGAAATACAAAGACTGACCCGAAATTTTAATTTTAGGTTTCCTTTTTGTATTGCAACCAAGGAGGCTGAAGTCTGAAAACTGAGAAAGCTTCAGGGCAGCAACCTGAATAACTTCACTTACAGAAACATTCTGTCATAGAAAAAGGTATTCATAGCTCAGAAACAACATTTCTGTGTTCAGCCCAAGTTAGGCAGTCTGGCCAGGGTGGGCCTTCTTTTGCACTTTCCAAGTGAGTGAAAAAAATGCTTGTCATTGTTTGCATGGGTAAAATTATTTTAGTACAATGCAGCACCAGAAATAATGTCCTGAAAGTTTGGGGGCTTTTAAGTGGGAAATAGTAAACAATGAAAATTAATGAAAAGTCATTTACCACTCAGAATGATAAGCTCACTTATTTTGCACTGAAGAGGTGACAAAGGTCATGCCTGTGTATGATACCATTGTAGATGAAAACAAAACTTCCACTATTTTCCCTAATAAATGTTGAATGCTTTAGTAACGCTTGCATGCTTAAGTAATATATGCAGGCTCTGCTAGTTTAATTTTCATAAACTTGATTGATTCAAATGTTGATTTTACTACCACAGCTTTTATATCCCTGCCTAATCAAACTACGGGTTTATTATTTCAATTTTATGTATTTTAGTAATTGGGTTGTGTACCTTAATAGTACAGTAAGGTTTTGCATAGTTTACTAAGGAAAAAGCTGACTTGATACTCCTTCTCCTGTTTTAGTGCTGTATTTTTAATTTTTCTGGATCAAGCTAAGCTTTTAAGAAATTACTTTACAGGAGAAGTGTATGACAAGTTGAAGGGAATTAAATGAGACTCAATTGACTCAATTCATTAGCTCTTGCATTCCAGCATTGCTGCTTATCACTTGGGATTCCTGCTCTGCATCTGCCTTAGCCTGATGTAGTGTTCATGGCTTTCCAGGTTCATGCATGTGGACCCAATTCCTGCAGTGTTCTTATGGCCTTCTACTCGGAAAAGGAAAATGGCTGAGTCTCAAACTTGCAGCAAATACTCAGTTTTGTCTGCTGCTTTTCCATCATAGATACAATGCACAAAAAGAATTCATTCTGTCTTTCCTTAAATTTCACTTTTCAGATAAAACATTCAAATAACATTTGCAATGTCAAGTGCCAAATTCAAGACTTCTTGTGAAAACTGGAAGTGTATCTAGTTGGACATATAAAAAATGAGGCTTCCCAACTTGATAGCTAGCCTTGCTAGAGCCTCCAGCTTTGGCATTGCAAGACTTCTTCTTTGAAACATATTTTGGTTTTCTTTGCTGGTCTTCTCATCTGCCTTTACAACACATTTTTTCACTTTCTGCTCCTACATTATTTGACTTCCATACATATATACCATACAAATATTTTAATGAATGTTTTTCATCTCTGCATATTTTTTAAAGGATGGTAATTGAAAAAGGTCCTAAGTCTGAGTTTTATCACAGAACAAAGAGGTTTTTTGGATAATTTGTTATAAAACTATTCTGGTTGATTCAGGAATTTATTTTTGCTGATGCACTCCATTAAAAAATGGACAGCCTCTCTGAATTGCCAATGTTATTGGATGAGCCTAGGATTTCTGGGGAGAGAGATAACTCAGGTATCATTTGAAATGTATGTTTTTTCATGTTTTATATTACCAGAGGGGCTGTTAAGCTTATTTTTAAAATAGATTATGTGATCAATACATGAATTAATGTAATTTATTGATTGAACTTTATGTGTTAATAGCTTGACTTCTATGCCTCAGTGGTATTATGTTTTAAGCAAGTCCCTTTATGTGTGTTTTATAAACAGGATGATAACTGGAAGTAGAGATGACAGGTGGATTGTATGTTGGCAAGAAGAAAGTGTAGATTGGTGGCAAGTATCTTTTCTCTGATATTCTTCTCCCCTTTACCATCCTTTCATACACTTTACAGCACAGGCATATTGCATCTCACGGGTTGGAGTGGATTTGTGGCTGACAAGAGCTTGAGGGGAAGGGCTCTCAGGAATGTTGGTGCTGCTGCAAGTGGCAGCTGTGATTTAGTAGATGGCAGTCTCTCTTTGGAGTTAGAATTGAACTGCCCGCTCTGTCTGGAGTTTAGGACACTGGTGGAGCTGCTGTGTTTTGGGTGAAACTTAAAACCAAGGTTTTGTTTGTTTGTTTGTTTGTTTGTTTGTTTGTTTGTTTGTTTTGTCATTAAAGACTTCTGGTGAACATCCTCTACTCAGATGTTGTATGGTAGTGCATTAAGGATTGTTTTTCAGAAGTGGATTGAGATCCCTTTGTCTAGTTTCCTAAGCACTTAAGAATTTGGGGGATAAAAAAATACCATATAAATGTAAGGTGCTATAATAATAATGAAATGAAAACACTCTCTTCTTAACTTTATAATCAGGAGCATATCAGCAATAAAAGGAAAAAAAAATATAGCGCAAGGCTTCTTTAATACATAAATTCAGAAGTTGTTGACCAGATGTGGGTCAAGATCACCTTTAAGTCAAGGTTTTGGCTTCAAGTTAAAGGCTGAACCTTGTCTAAGATTCAGATTCTGGCTTGGTGGCAATGAAATTCCTTAAGGATCTCCAGTGAGATTTCATCTCAACACTATAAAAAATTTCATAAAGCCAGCTGTTTTCCTGAGGTTCTCATATTTTCCTTCCTTTTGAAATAGGTTTCTTCTCCCCAGCTTGTGAAAGACGAGGGAGTGAAGGGGTTGGATTTAAGTTTTCCAATATGACTTAGTGGTAAGCCCCGGACAGCAGGGGTTCATGCCTGGTAGTCTCTCTGGGGCTTGGTTTTAATACCAGACATAGAAATAGGTTTGGAAGGAGAGTGAGACAGGAAAGTGATATATACCCTGTAGCTTTACTGATCCATATTTAGCATAACTCTGCAAGTCTTCCCTGGTGATTTTTAAGACTCACTTGGTAAGCAAAACTGTGTGGGTACTTAGGCAGCACTTAGACTTAGACCTAAACTATCTACGCATCATTTACCATTACTCTCAGTTAGCAGGGAAACACATGCCTTCAACCCATCACTTTCTAGCTCTGGGATAATCCATTTTGCTGAGTACTTTACTTATCTTTGCACAGGTCAGCACACTTCTGTCACACAGGCTGGTGGCACTTGTCTTGGCAATACAGTAGTTGATCAATACTCCCTGTAATCATGGCATGAACCAGTCTGCGTTCCTCAAGTCTTGTCTTTGCCTCATCTCTTCCATTTACTGTAGGAACTGTCTGGGGACAGAATAGAAGTACTTTCTAACTGGCAATTGTAAAAGGGGCTCTGTCCACGTAGGCATGCCAAAGGATATTCCCTTCCAGAGATTAAAGTGGTGGAAAAAGCTAATTTGGGGATAACTCAGACAGCTGTATCACAGTTTGTGATACATAGATTTGTGATAAGCAACTGCTGGCCGAAATATTTAACAATTTGAAAACATGGTTGACTAGTAATCATGAGCAATGGGGATCAGCTCAGCAAGAAATGCTGTCCAACAAAATGATGGGGCATAACATCAGAAAGTTTGTGCAAATAAAAGATGATGGGGCCATCAATTTTACTCACTTATATAGGTGTGGGTGCCTGGAAAACAATAATTCTCTTCTGGGAAAAAATTCCAATGTTTGTCATTTGCTTTTGTCTTGCAATGCAATGAGGCCTCAAGCTCAACCACTTTTGAAGGAAAGAGAAAATTCCAGCTCAGAAGATCCAGCATTTTAACAGTTGAGGCAAACCCAGGAAACGTGGTTGGTTGGGAATTTCATCCTATGTGTTCACAATTTACCCTGTTCCCTCAACCACTGCATTCTGGATCCCTCAAACCTTTGTAAAATTTATGTAAATGACATCTTCTCATAAAATGTTCCAATGGATGGATCTGCATTTTTCCATTAAAAATGGTTTAAAACGTTCTTTACCTCACTTTACTTTCATTTTTATGAGTAGGTGAGGAGATGTAAAGGAAGGGTACTGTTTGAACAGTAGGACAATATTCTGTAGGAAAAGATGTCAGACCCAAAATTATATAGCTCATTAAATATGCAGCCTAATCTGTGTCTGCCTGCTGCCAAAATCATGAACCCAGTGAAGACAGTAAAAAAAACTTCCTCAAAGATGCATTCAAGCTCTTGATAGAGTGTTAAATAACTTCAATTTCTGTTAAAGCTACAACTTTCAACATTGCTTCTTGTACATAATGGGCATAACTTTGGAATATTTGCACGACTTTTTCTGTGTCTGGAGACAAGTAGAGTATTTGGGCTGAGAAAATCACGAGACTGCAACCAGGAACATCAAAATATATGCATACACTTTAAGTTGTTCCAGCAAAGGAAACTCACTTTCATTGAAGTACTGTAAGTTGATCTAAGTGAGTTTTCTGATGTAATGAGCTTTATTGCTTTGATCCCCATGAAGAATCTGAGTCAGAGCCAGAAAAACATGTAAATCTGACACTACAATAGGAACATTTGTTTAAAATGAGTAACATATCTTGATAAGGTTTTTTGATAGCTAAAACAAACTTTATGCAATACACTTTTGAAAGCATGTTGAAAAATGAATGGATAAAACATGTTTCAGCTCAAGAGCCAGCCATACAGTCAGATTGCTTCTTTCATTTTGATTCAGTGTAATAAAAAGCTAAATCCTCTGAAGAGTCATTGTACCAAACTGACTAGGTCTGTTATGGTGGAGCACATATTACTGTAATGAACCAGTTTCACACAGATAATTGTCATGGCAATAGAAATCAAAGCAGAGACACAGATGCTCGTTGTGTTCTGCTAGTCCTGCCAGTGGTTATTTGAAAGTCTGAAATCAAACAGAGAAGTGAGTGTGTGTGCGTTAGGTTGCTGCACAGGGTTTTCTGGTTTCCTACCAGAGTTTATGCAAACAGTTAAAAACATACATTATCAAATAACACTTATGCTGCTTCTTTCCATCTATACCTTCTATGAATATACAAAAAAGAAGGCCCTGGTAATTGCAGATTTTGGTAGTAAAATCTGATAGTCAGGAATGTGTTTAGCACATTTATTTCAGAATATTTAAATGTCCATCAGCTTATCAGGGTTCTTTACAAAAATACATATTTTAAAGCTTAATACACTCATAATGGTCATCACAACTCTCAAGGAGAGACATCTACAGCCAGTGCCCCTGCAGACTGTCAGCTGATATATTATCAATTAGCCAGCAGACTGGCCAAACACATCTGTGCTATGTTTTGCCTGAAGATTGCTGAATCACATTGCCTGGTACTCTAAAACAGTGATGACTAAGTGTATTAGAAAAGGCAAGATGATGATCAAGCAAATATAGAGAAAAATCTGCTCCCTGTTGTGGAAAAGACCTGTTTTCAAACCGTTGTGTACACAGTTGTGTTTATAACTTTTCTGTATGGCTCACATTGAACTTCCCGTGCAGTAGCCCCGGAGCAACACCACCAAAATGCTGCAGTATCACTTCTTACATGGGAGCTATTTAGAGAAACCTAATTTGTAAATGCATTTTGGAAGATAAAGAATCAAGATACTTTGGTTTCTGGAATAATCTGTGTTAGTAATTTCTGAAATAACTCAGTGAACTGAGTTAGCTCCATAGCTCACGTTTAATAAAAGTATGAGACTTGAATGAAAACGATTGGAAGGAAAATGTAAAAACTTTAATTAGAAACACCCATTTTTACAAGATGCATTTTTACAAGATGTGAGGGAAATGTCAGCAACAAAATTCTGAGTGATTTTTTTGGCTCAATAGTATATGAACCTCGCAACATGCCATAATTTATTATTTCTTATGGGGACTGTAATGCTGGTATAGCAAGCAACATCAGCTGAGGTGAGTAGCTAGCTGACAAACCAATTTAAGATGATGATAAGCACAGCAATGATGAGAGGATGTACAGGGGTGAGGCTTCCCCACATCTTAACTCCAGAAATGCTGATTAATGAATTCAGTGTAAGCCTCTTGCTTTGGGATGAGATAAAGTATGAGCAGATGAGTAACAGAAGAGGGCAGTGAGGGAAGACAGTAAAGACACTAATCTTTCCCAGCTGAGATGGGAAGGCTTTGTGGAAGGACTAACTTCAGGCCAAAAATATTATGAATAATAGAGATTATTTCTGTAAAGAGAACATTCGTTTTAAGTCTACAGGGAGCATTTCTAATAATAACACAGAAAGAAATCTAACAGAAAGCATCCTAAATTTTTTTTCATCCATAGGATCAAAACCATTGATGTGTATGGGCAAGAAGCTGATGAAATGTTATCTTCCGTAATATGAATTTACTTCTTGATCCAAAGTGAAAATAAAACTCTGAAAAATATGTTTTACTGCTTCCTCTCTCTCTTATGTATGGAATATAATCTAGCTGTGGTCCTGTCCTTTTGGTGTTCAAGGAATTCAGATTTTTCAAGTCCTTGCTCTGCACCATAACCACTGGGCCTTCTACAGAAGGGAGCTCATGGGGAGACGTGGGAAGCCCCCCCTGCAGTGTGACTGTGGGAACATCACTTGGCATTGGTTTTTGCAGAACCTGTTTGCTGCAGATGGTCCTGAGATGTTTTACTGTCTCTTGGAGTGTGCATGCACATGTGCACACCCCGAGTGTGTGTGGCGCGTGTACGCTCGTATGCTTGGGATCTCATCTGCAAATGTCATCAAGCTGACCATGGATCCTGCCTTCTCCTTTTTGACTTGACTGACAGTGGTGCCCTCCATGATCTCGTTGAAGGCTTTCAGAGCAGAAAGGCGAACATCTTGGGTCACCACAACCACGATGACTGGGGACATTCACAGATGCAGAATGTTACCCACCTGGTTCAGCTTGCTGCTAGAAGTTGAAATGCCAGCAGGTTTAGGTGAGAGTTTCAAGGATCATATTCATGGACTCCAATGCTGGTGTTCTGCCAAGTCCTTTAAGGGACCATAAAAGGACACACAGTTCCTTTTGCTGTGCCTACCCTGGCTGGCAGAGCAGGGCAGTAGCAGAAGGCCAGCGGTTGTCCATGCTCGGTAATTCCTGCATGCTCCTAAGCACAGGAATTGCTGTGCTGATTGCCCTTCTTCCAAATAACACACAGATACGCTTCAGGGGAGAGCGCGTGCCAGGGTCCATTCCCATCAGGCAATTTCAACTCAAACACCCAGAGTCTGGGGGGTGGGGAAGGGAAAGAAGAGAGTGTGGTATGTAGCGCTGAGCCGTGCTGTGCTGCCTGGCCTCAGGGCCAGAGCATGGTCCCTGGTTATTTTACTCACTAGACATTTCCTGTGTGTCTCAATTCTCTGTCCCTTCAAGAGCAAAAAAAGAACTTCTCCGCTTTGCAAAAAATAAGTGCCTTTTTGATGTGCTACAGGAATAGGTGCTATTTTAAGTATTCACCAGAGATGAAGCCAATATTTTTTCAGTCTGCTGGGAGAGTGGATCCATGGTAAGAAATCTTTGTCCTGCAATCCAGATTCTGTCTGAGTTTCAGTCTGCAGAGATCTCCAAGTATGCTGAGTTGTTTGAGTTTGCAGTTCAAGTCTGGCCCACTCTTGATAACATTTGTGCAAAGCTGAAGCTTGAAATCGAACCGGACTGGAAGGCGAGACGGGTTCAACTGCATTGCTCTGCCTGTTGGGTTGCTTCCTCTCTGGGCAATGTAAAAAAAGTCAACTGTATTATTTTTCCTTTTCCATGGCCAGGGCCAAAGAATGCAGGAAAATTCGCCAAGAGTAGAAAAAAAAATTGAGTTCTGCTATAGCTTCAGGGGTCCAGGATACTTGCCTTTCTCATCAGAGAGAGAGCAACCAGACTGATATACTATTTTCCATCAATCAAGTCAGCAAAGCCAGGCAGAGCACTTCCTTTGACATCAATGCAGCGGTGACAGTTGTAGAGTTAATGCATTCCTTCTTAATGGAATACCATAAATCTAGGTTCAATGCTGCCAAAATAATGGCTGCAGTTCTCACTGGTGAAGTCAGCTCTCTCCCTGCATTCGCATGGGCCTAAAACAGTTTGGCTATAGAACTAATAGTATTATTTATAGGTATTAATAAGAATTTCTAAGGCAGTTTACAGGGATGGTTTACCTGTTCAAAGTGATGCTATTGCCTCTTGGTTGAGCCCACATCTGCCTTTCAATGATGGCATCATATTTAACAGCTTCAGAAGAATTATATTTCTTGTTTGAAACCACAGGACAAATTTAGAAAGGAACAATTTATGGTTTTTTCCAGGAAGATGTTTGGATTGTGTCAGAGACTCCCTAAAGCACACACAGGTTCCTCAGGTTTAGTGTCTTATTTCTAAGGAAATATGTGAAACAGAATGCAAATGTGGCAGTAGGGTATAGTGCTGATACGGGAGAGAAAAGTTCATTGATTAATTCACTAGCTGTATTATATTTGGGTACCAAGGGGGGAAAACCCCAGATATACCTGCTCAGAAAACCATCAGATCAGAGTGAGAGATACACCGAAGGTTCAAATGAAAGCCAGAAGACCTGTGTGCAGTCTCAGAGAACAGCTTTGCCAGTGGGGTGTGTAACCAAGAGGCCTGCAGAAGGAGGAACGATGGATGCACGGTCTGCATCACAGGGAAAAGCCTTGATGCCACAGGCAGCAGAGCATCTACCAAGCATTTCCCTCACAGTATCTTGATCCTCCTCCTCCTCTCCCACAAGAATTTACTCAGCCCCCAAGGGGAAGTTATTTGGGATTGTATAACTCTCTGGAGTTAAACAGCTTTATAGCACTATTCAGGCACAAGGCTTTACTTCTCACTTACAAGTTTATTTCACTCTGCAGGGATCATAAAGAAACTTTCAAATTACCAGCCAGTACTGCTGGGGCACAGAAGAAACCGTTGTGGTACAAAGTCCACTGAGCATAGGACGTAAGTGTAGCAATGCTTTTAACCCCTCTCTGCATGGGAATCTGGAAACAGATGGTAAATGCCCAAAGGGTAGGTGGTGCTGAGGGGGAGGGAAGGAGGTGGACTGTGAGCATTTTGGTTCAGGTAATCTGTATTTTGGCTCAGTGCACTTCCAAAGTGCAAGCATGTGACCAGGGTTTCCTCAGAGGGCCCCCCCCCCCTCAGTGAGAGCAACAACACCCCTGCCTTCCTACCCATGGGAGGGGACCTCACCAACATAGAGGTGGTGACAAGAGCAATGCCCTAATGCTGCCCACCCTCTAAAGGAAATTAAAATTATTGCCCATATTTAACAGCAGTCTATTAAATTTGATGTTTGACTTAAACATCCACAAGCAATCATACAAAATCTCAGCTTTGGTTGTCCTTGCAGACCTAGACACACATTCACAAAGCAAATGTGCAGCATGCAAATAAAATATAAGCAGAAGGTAGCCTAGGGGGTCCAAGCCCTGAAGGCATATAACGCATTGATTCAATTTTTGGAAAGGATTTCTTGTTTATTAAACCAACCACTTGAAATTAATTGGAAAGTAAAGTCTCGATCTTGGCACATCTAAATCATAAATATTCAGCTTTCATTTAGCTCCTAAATAAAGCCAACAGTGAAGGTCAGACTTGGAGAGGGATAACAAGACTCTCATGCTCTCGGTCGGGTGAAAGCTGTTGGTGCTAGCTGGGATCACAGGACACGAGTGGAGGGAGTGATGCTGGCTCCAGCTGCAAACACTTTGATCCGGGTATGTGGAGGTTGGCCTTTGGTCCAGACCTATGAAGACATAACAGCAAAGAAGCAATGCACACGAGGTTGCTCATGGTGCTGTGCTGATGTGAGAGTTTGACTTCTGGGCCAGACAGGCTTGCATCTGTCCAACTAAGGGCATGGGCTCAACCAGACAGGCATGCACTAAATCTGATCCCAGGGCCATTCCCCAACAGAACCACAAAATAAACACATGCGCATTCACTGCTTTCTAGAGCATACCGGATGTTAATAAGCAGAATAATTTGTAGTGGCTTGACTACTGCCTTTCTTTTTTAGCTTGTGGCTAATGTATGAAGGCATTTCTGATCATAACTATGCCAATAACCTATTGTCACGTCAGCTATTGCTAACTGCCTTTACTCAAACAAAATATTGATGGAGTTCTTTTTTATTGCACGGAAAAAAACCAAGTGGGCATGCTTTCAAGAATCACAGTCAGAGTACAGTATGTCTGCTTTTAATTATGGGGTTGGAGCAATTAACACTTGGGCTCTGCTTTGTTCTGTATTCCATGGCTGGTTGTTGAGAAAATACAATTCTCAAAAGCTTGCCATTTAAAATGTATTTAACCTATTTTTAGTTAGCGTGAAGGGATATACCTACAATTGCTTAAGGCTATGAAGGTTGGGCTTAGACTCAGGAGACCCTGGTTCAATCCAAAGTGTTCTCTGTGACAGTGGAAAAGTCTTAATTTGTGTAGAAGTCTCACTGGCCTGCTGGAGAGTAATTCCTTGCTGTAAGGCAGGGATTCCATTAGCTGTAAAGTGCTCAAAATCTGAGCTACTTAAAAACATCACTGTGTTCTCAGGTTTTATTATTAATGTATGTCACTAATAACAATTTACATCAGACATTCACTGATAACTAGAGACCCTTAAACCAAAACATTACGCAGTGTGCAACGTATATAGCTTTGCCCCTCTTTCATGAATTCTCTTAAACATCTAAGTCTGACCTAATTCAATGCTGTATATCTCATGTCTCTTAGATTAAAACATATGTTTCAGAACCACTGAAATAAAAAAAAAAGTTATGATACTGAAGACCTCCTTTTTATTATTTCCCCTCACAACTTCACCTTGCAACACTTTCTTAATTGCAAAACAATTTTGGCTTGAACTTCTGTGTCTCAGTCTGCTGTACTGTGACCTAAAGAACAGTACATACACATGCAGAAATTAACTGGTCCCTTAGGAGTACTCTTGTGCAGGAGAGTGAAGGAGGAGAAGGCAGATCTGCAAATAGCTATATTTTCTTTCACCAACTTAATTGCTTCTGTTTGGAACTTTTAAAATCTCACCTTACCATGCAGTCATTTTCGAAGTGAGCACAGCATGACTGACCCAAAAAAAAATCTGTTTGCTTTTTTATTATAATTTTGGTTGTGATATTTTATTAGTGGAGGCTGCAACACCTCAGAGGAGTAACAGTCGGCTGGTTGTGGCACTTCTGGCATTTCCTAAATTATACTCTGATTAGCTCTGCTATATTAATAAAGACCTTTTAATATGCATTTGTGAGAGTAATTTCCTAGGGATTTCAGGAAAGCATATGGAAAAACAAACTGCATCACATGGCATCACACTGACACTCCTATGAGTCACCAGCAGAGTTGGACCTTTGGATCTCTAGTAGGTGAGTTAATCAACTAACCAATTATAATACTAAGCCATCATCATTCTTGAAGATTATTACTAGAAATATTTACCAGTTTTCATAGTTATTTGTTGACAGAGGAACAGTGAAACTCAGGTTGGGGTTTTCAGTTATCATTTATGGCTCTGAAAGTTATCTTCCCATTCTCAAGTGCCAGCCTTTGCTAGACCACTGGAAATGAATGCCTTTTATGGAAAATTGTCCATTTTAACACCGTCCAGTATTATTTTTCTTCCTATAATCCTTGATATTTTAGTTCAAAATAAAGGTAAAACGATGATAATGATGGTACAAAACAGGTTAGTACAGTCAAAAGGGACTCTTTGTTTTTTTTTATTTGCTCACAGCATTTCTTATCCAGCAGAGTGCATAAACTGCACACAGATTCCCACATGCTCACAATCCTTTGCACAGTCCTTTGATCTTTGACAGGAATCTTCAGACACTCTTTGGAATGGGAGACACTCTTGTAGTCTGTTACAGTTGTGGGTATATTTTTGGTTCGGAGTAAATGATGTAGTTAGAGGACTTTTTCTTGTTCTTAAAATGACATTAAGGCCTCAGAAGGAGATGAAAGTACATCATTGTAGCTTTGTACTTGTGGGAATATTAGCCATTTATAATTATCTGGAATAAAATAAAAATGGAAATACTGAGAACATGATGCATAGTAAACAATCACAGACCTGTAAGACATGTATTACTCATGAACACAGGATCAAACAGCTGCTTTTCCTGCCTTTTACAATGTGTTCCTGACATACAAGTGACTGTATTTGTTGCACTAGTATCTCACTTGATGTCAATTCCCCACCTCTGTCTGTAATTTCTTCTGTTGAAATTCAAGGATTGAGCAGGGCATTTTGTCCTATAACATCTTACCACTCTTTCATAATCTCTGGGGGTCTAACTCTCCAGAAATTCCTACTCTTGCCCATGCCTATCTTCCAGTTGATAATGTGTTTTTGTCTAGCTCTCTAAAACAGACTTTTACTCCCAGCGCAGGAGGCGTGACACCCTGCTCAATTTAAGGATTGCAGCATCAGGAACCAGACTTTGCAAATTGTTGCCTGAATCTTTTCATCAGCTCTCCAGAGCTTCCATGCACCACAGTGTGACCACAGCTGACTCCTCTTGGACCCAAAAGGGACAGAGCTAAAAGGCAGCAGAGAGACAAACCTCTGTTGCATTCTCTGATTACAGCTGCAGAATGATTTTGAGAAATTGCTATTGAGAAACACATCAACATATTGTTGATGCCTTTGGCTTAGTGAGTGATGATCTAATTTCTGTTCAATTGACCAGCAGCCAATTTACATTTGGATCAAAGTTTGAAACATAGTTTGTTTCTTATTAGGGTGAGCTGGTCATTATAAATGTGAATCATAACAACCCTTAGTAAGGGATTAATCCTGCAAGATGATGAACACTGTAAGGGAGGGCAGGTGCTCAATATACCTCCTACCTTGTTCTTCACTTTACCGAGTCACACCATTTCTCTGAATCTAATCTGCCAGATTATTCATGAAGCCCTATCCAGTAAATACAGACATTCATACAGACGAATATGTTGTACTGTTCACTGAGGAAGAAAAAATTAATTATACGCAATGATCCTCATTCACACCTGCATTATTGAAGACCTAGGTCAATCTAAACCCATTGCTAACTCAAAACTTTGGGAAATGGTCTTTCAATGATTTGTCTATTTTACCCTGATTTCTGTCAGAGATCACCAGAATAAACCAAATGCCTTGGCTAGTCACAAATAGATCTTTTTTCTAAGAATAAAAAGCTGCTTTAATTTAATCAGTAGTAGCAGTTGCATGACACAAATTAGAAAATTACTGGAATTAGTTAAGATAATAAAAATAGTCTGTGTCCCTCATTAAAAGTCTTAACAAGAGTAACTAAAATTGAAAGGAACAGTTGAAAGATCAGGGTCAACATCTGTTTAATTTTTAGCTATTTTAATTCTAGTTCATGATTATTTTAGAAGCTTCCTAAAGAGTCAAAGGAGAAGGAGCAGTGGGAAGAAGGCAGAGTTCTTCAGGGGACAATTCATCAGTGGATTAAACATATGGTGTATGAGAAAAAAACCAAATAGAACAGAGTTCTCTTAGTCATAAGCTAATAATAAAGTCTCTAGCCACTGTCCAGGGTAGGGTCAAGCCCTCAGTGCTTTGAATTTCTGACTGGTGACACGTTGCTAGAAATCCAGCACACATGGAGAACAGGTTACTGTCTCTGGTGAAAGTAGCACTGACAAGAGCCACTCACAGTATCCCAAAAGCTCCCATCTGGTCACTCAGGGTCCCCAGGTTCACAGCACCTTAGTTCAGCATGTAGCTAGGGGACTTCCATGAGGAAGAATAGCTAATGAAGGCCCTTGTGCAGTCAACAGAGGCATAGATGGGGAACCTTTCAGAGGATCAGACATATTTCTTGTGGACTAAGAATTTGCTTTCTTTAGCTCATAACCAGTCCAAAGTAATTTGGCTTACATCAGTGCACAGTCAAAAAGCTTTAAGAGACATCAAATGACCTCTTCCTTATGGCCAGACCAAAAAGAGGAAAGTAAACTCTTCTATCTTCTCCTTAGTTTAACTTCTGCCTTAGATGTTGTCTGGGGCCTGAGATCTCTGAATTCAAAGATGAAAAATGGAGCACGCTAAAAAAGATGAGTTCCTTCTTTCTCTCTGAGGACTCCTCAGGCTTTCCTTCACTACGTGAAGTAGAGCAATCCAGCTACCCTTTTTGCATTACAAACTTTGCTAATAAAAACTGAAATCAGACAATAAAAGCACACTTTCTCCTGATGCTCTGTTTTCTCTTTCTTTCCCTCTCCCTGGCCCCACCTGTACTAACACAATCACACTTTCAGTAGCCCTTACTGGAAGCAATGCAAGCTTTCAGATTTTATTAAGAAGGCTAAACCAGGAGTTTATAATAGTCCTTTTATACTTTTAATGTTGCCCATTTTACTGCTGCTTTAACATTCACTGCCCAGACCTGGCTTGTATTCCATGTTCCCAGATCTGAACAACAGAACACCCCTATTAATTTAACCATGTCCTTTCTATTCCTACATTTCTTAAGTAGTACAGCTGTGATTTTGTCTTAATTTCCCTAAGGTCCTTAAACATCTTTCACATCCATACCTGCAGTCACTGCCAGTCAAAGGGGAGTTTGCAGTTGCCTGTGCCTTTGAGAAATCTGCAGTCATACATTGACTTTACATTGTCAGTTGGGAAAACATGTCCTGTAGAAAAGGGGAATAGCTACTGGGTGCACTTGATGCTTTGACAAGCCCAAAACAAGGCTCACCCGGTTATATTGGTGCTTGAAGGAGGATCATGGCTTTTTGTACTTGGCCCTCACCAAAGAACAGGGTTTGACTGTTTTCCTTCCTGATTTTGGTATCTGATTTCAAACTGCAGGCCATGAAAGGACCAACCTTCTTTCATGCACCCATCTCTCAGGTTTGGATATCATTCAGCAGCCTGGTGAAGATGTCAGAGACAAGGAGGTGGGGAGGAAGAACAACAGAAAATCTTGTTCGTATTGGCTGCCTGCACTTTGGTGATGGGCTCTAAGTTCTCTCTTTATGCAGTTGAGTATGTAGCCAGATTTCCAAAAATATATAAGGCCTCTAAAACCAGAAGTGATTGGGCTATTTTCCAGAGCTACCTTGCTGCTGAGCTGTAACCAGTAGTACAGCTAGTGGATGTACCAACACCCAAACTTCAACTCAAACAGGAAGTCAGGCCAAAAGTGATATTCAGAAAGCCCCTGTTCAGACACTGTTCCCTGAAGTCCCTAAACTTTCACTGGGGCTGCAACTCTTTCTTGAGTTTAACTCTAGCCATCTACGTGTGTTTGCTGATATTCACAATCTCAGATAGCTTGCCTGTCTGGACTAAAATGCCTGAAACAAATATTGATTGAGTTTGGGATGCACGCCACACCTTAGGCATGCTGTTGCTTCAGGCGGGTCAAAGATTCATTGTGTTCTTTGTAAAGTTAGAAGCCTTGGAAAGAGAGACATTTGCACAGCACTGCTCCTGAATGGAGATTGTTCCTGCTCTGGGGTTATGCACCAATGTACCTCTTCACCCTCAACACACTAATGAAAAAAAATGGTGTGGTACAGTGTGACCTCCCTGCAGGCAAACACCAAGAACCATCGTGTACCTAAATGACAATACATTAAGATCATTATCGTATTTAATATAGTCAAACTTATCATTAATCAGAAAAAACAGCAGCAGTATTATGTTCTTCCTTAAGTGACAGATTTGTCAATAGAATAAAGAAGCCTTTCTGTTGAGACATGGTGACATAAATACAGGCACCTTAATGGAATATCAAAAATAACAACAGGCAGAAAGGAGATCTCTTTAACCAATAAAGAAGAAAAAGTTCAGGTATCGACTAATTTGCTGTAAATCTGTCTTTCACTTTCTAATCAATTGTTAACAATCAAAGGCCACCTTAGTTTAATTGAGGCTAATTTTCAAGAAGCCTGATCTAGCATTCCTTGTGACTGCTTGGTTGAAGTGAATGTAGCAATAGGAAAACTATAGCACTAGTAAAGGACTGAAGAAAACCTGTCATTAAAGTATTTTCTAAACATCCATAAAGCCTTTTTTTTCCCAGTGGCAGATGCAAAATATGACAGTTGGTGATCATCCAATAAACTAACAGGAAAATAATGTTTGTCTTCTCCTAAAGGCTTTTAAAGAGTGCATAGACACATACAAAATCATAGCTGTATTTATTTTTGAAAGCTGAATGGCATCAGGCTGGAGAAGTCAATGGTTTTGGGCAACCACCATCACAAAGATTTCTGGCATGTGGGTCATAGGAAGATTTTAGAAGATTTCAGCCTAATAGGGTAAATGAATATCCTAGACAAACACACTTCCTCTTTGGTATTGGGAAATGTTTTAGTGGAACAGAGCCATTAAAACCCTAGACCCCTAGCAGCTCTCTCTCTTCTCTGCAGGAAGATCCCCTCCTGTTTGAACTCTTTACCTGCCTCCATCTTCCTTGCAGAACCAGATGAGCAGCTCCAACACTTGCTTCTGACAGCACATGACACCATTTACAAGGGTTGAAGGTTTTGGGGGCTTAGTCTTGGGGTCATAGCAATGGTCTGACTACGCTCTGCTGATGGATAAAGCCTATGTTTTGCATTCTACCTGAGTAATTGTAATAAATATTGATAGGTGTGCTCTGTTATTAATTTATTTCAGGCAGAGCATGTCTCTGAAGCTGTGGAACGACCTTGACAGAGCAAGCAGTGCTTACCAGGCATAAGTATCTCTGCTGAGGGCATGGCAAAGGCCAGGGGATCCTGTCAACACAGCTGAAAGATACTGCTACTCAACACGAGCTTCCTTGGTGCTACAGAAAGGTAAGATATGACTTAAAAGCAGAAATTTAAAAGTATTAATTTGGTATTTTTCAGGATTTCTCTCAGACAAGGTCGTTGAAAGATGAAATAGTACTGGGGCATTGGAACTGTGAAATGAGGCATTTCATTCCTTTACAGGGAGAGGATGTGCCATTCCTAGCTTGGTCTTCTTCCTAAGGCTTGATGCTTAGATCTGGGTTTATCACCAAGCTGTTTGGGGCCGTGCTGTCCATGCCAGTGCAGCACTGTGCTTACATGGTGTGCCATACACAGATCCTGTCTCTGTAGGTACTGTAGAACCCTGGTTGGTCTTTTCTTTTTATAAGATTAAGGCTTTAATCTCAGTTCCAATTTCCTCCATAAAATTTGTATGCAAGTATTTTCCTAGCTCACAGATCTATTATGAAGGGGATTGCCCTCTGGGTGGTTGCCATTCAGCTTGGCTGCCTTTACTATAGACTTTACTGGTTGGCATCAGAGTCACTTTTCATGTACACACCCATCTGCAGTTGTAGCAGCAATTTTCCCCCCAACTTTGCCAGGTTTTTTTCGTTTCAGTGGTAGCAATATATTTGTAGTACTTGGTTCATTGGATTCTTAGAGTACCTACACAGCTCATTTACTCATAGCATCACTGAGCCTGGGCTGAAACCCAGGAACACATTTCCCCCTCCTCTGCACCAAAGGGGAAGCGCTTTGAGAACAGTCTTTTCAGCCCCTGGTTGTTTCTCTGTTGATTTGACTGTGAAATTAGCTCAGTTGATTAGAACATGGTGCTAATAACGCCAAGGTCATGGGTTCATGCAGGTTTGATCCCTGTATGGGCCATTCATTTAAGAGCTGGTCTTGATGATTCTTGTGGGTCCCTTCCAACCCAGAATATTCTGTGATTCTGAATATAGCGTGGGTTTTGGTTTTTTGTTCCAGCTGACAAGATCAGACCCTCTGTCTTGAAATACAGTACTCACAACTCATACACCGTCTCCCCAAAGTGACTGTTAATCTAAATAGCCAAAATGATCATTACGGTTCTATTTGTGAGCAACCGATAGCTTTACGTTACAGTTCTATTTGTGAGCAACCAATAAAGGACTAATAAATTTTTAATAGATGTTGTAATAATTTGTTAATTGAATATTTTAGAGTACAACAGGCTAACTGGCTTCAAATAACCATAGCATAAAACTGTTGTTATTCTTTCTACTAATGTCCTTAGCAGGAGCATTTAATTTAAGCCATAGTACATGACCCTGGTGGCAGTGATATGTGTGTCTATGTAGCTACACCTCTAAGTGCTTCAAATACAGAACTTTGCAACCCCAAATGTCTTCAAACAACAATACACACACACACAAATCAAACACAAAAATCAAAATATTGTAGAGTTTCATGGAATCCTTCCTCCATATCTTGTAGGTCAGCTTCTTGACGGTTAGGAGATATTTTGAAAATGGACAACTTGTGGCTTCTCACACCAAATACAAGTGCATTTTCTATGTGTGTTAGAGTCTTTGCAACTCCTAAGTGTTTCTCTGAGGTACCTGTCACTCTTTCAGTGACAAGCTTCTGAATGCTGCAGAGAATCATGTTAGCTCTTTATCTGCTAGACTTCTAAGTGTACTTTTGGCTGATAAATATAAAAAAATAAAATAGTAATGCTAACAAATATCTCACTCCTCTCCAACTTTCCCCCCCATATCAGTTTTACTATAGGAATGAAGGTCTGGAACTTCTGCATGACTATCAAGGGAGACCAAGTTGGCAATGGGTCAGAACAATATATTTCCTGAACAGAACCTGAAACATACCAATGGACATCTGATCACACAGACGTCTTGTATATTCCAGCCCCAATGCACTGTATCAGAGATACTTCTGCTGCTCTGCATTTCCTTTGTCTGGGGTTTTGTCATGCAGCCCCATTTTACCCAAAGAATGCAAATGATCCATAAAATACTGAAAAATCTTATCTGCACTTTTTCACCTTTAGGAAAGAGCTGGGGATAAATTCTGATCCTGTGAGTAGCAACTACTTCCACTTAAGCCAGCATGATGCCACTACTTTCATGAGTATAAAACTGGGATGATTTTGGCAGACACAGAGCACATGTTATGCAGTAACGCCTCTGTTCTGGAAAATTATCCACTGTTGATAAACAATAACCAACTAGCTCTCACTCACTGTTGCAGACTTCCAGTAAGATTTATGATGATCCTGCTATTGAAGTGGTTCATTGAAAGTGACAGTGATGCTGGAACACTGGGGCAATCATGGAAGCCTCCTGCAAAAACACCTCGGAGAGCACCTCAACATGCCCATTCCAGCATAACCAGTGGAAGGTTTTTTCTATGATGAAAAAAGACAACTGCTGCATTTTCAGTCCATTCCAGTAATGTGCTTCATTCTAATCAGAAGGAGAAGTTTGTACTAAACAAATGCTCACCTTCTTCACTTCCCTTTTCACATCAGTCACTGTCAGCTTGATACAGAAAATATGGCTGTTAATAGGTTGCAGTGGAGCAAACATTTGCATAACTGTTACCTCAGAGCCCATAACTCCAAGCTAATTGGCTGATGGTGATTAAAATGATTAAGTGACTGTAATTTATATGATTAACCAATTAAGCCATCCTCCTGTGATTGGCCCAGGGTAGGGTCTGGGATGTGAGCTTGTTTCCCAGCATGCATGCCGGCAGTGCACGATATTAAATATTCTTTTAAATACTTGCTGTTGTTCCTGCCAACAGCACTCAAGGTGCTTTAAAGGTATTTTAATTACTCCACATCATTTGTGTAGCACAGAGAGTCATAAGTTGAAGGCAACCTATGAATTATTAACAAAATAAATCTAGCACTGGCTAGGATAACACAGAATTACCGAAGGCAGTAAATAGGACAGTGAATTTGATCATCCAGAACTGATGGATAACTGACTGGTGTAAATACAGGCAATATCACTGCCTTGAACAGAAGTTATGCTGATTTATCCCAGCATGACATCCAGATTTTGATCCTCAGAAACTGAAAGTTCACCAGCAGGTCTGGAAAAAAAAGTAGACAGAATTAATTGCAAATCCTTCTAGGTAAAAGAAGCAACTGACTTGGTTAATTTGTAACCAATTCCATTAGGAGTGCATTTGCCAAGGGAGTGAATGTTGTCTGAGTGAGCTCTGGTTCTTGAAAGAACAAGGCAGGTGGGCAGGAAGCAATAATTAAGCATATTCTCTGTTAATCTCCTGCTAGGTACACTGAAGGGAAATCTTGCTGTGGTTTCATCCCCCTCTTTCCTTCCCCCTACCACCTTCCTGTGGGTTGCTGTTACCAAACAAGGGACTGCTCCATTTCCAGTTTTTTCCCCCCTCTCACCTCCTACCAGCAGACAGTTTAATTCCATGCTTCCTGAGGCTAAACGTATCACCTTCATTCACTTTACTTTCAATTTACTTTCAATCAGAACCCTCAATTCTGATTCTACAGCACAGTAGTCTTTTAAGAGATGAGAGCAATATGCTCTTTTCAACTTACCTGTGATTTGCTTTGTGTTTTCTGATCCTTTTTGACTGATAATTAAGTGTCAACATAATGTAGATAGCTAGTATTCTACTGTCATGTGGGTTAAGTACTTCCATGTGCAGTTTTGTCCAAAACAGTGGCCTTGACAAACAGGAAAATATTACACTTAACTGTATTAAGCATCTTCGTGTTGCTGACTGGGTATTCTCAGTGCTTCAGAGGATGGTTTCATCATTGAATTCTTAGGGTAACCAAGGTTTGAAAAGTCAATTGTTTCATGGAGGATATAAAAATCTGAACAACCTCTTTTGATCTAAGTGTTTTGTTCAAAACTTCGTGAGGAAGCCTGTAGCATCAGGATGTCTGTTTACAGTACCCTGCAAAAAAATGAAATATATTGCCAATACTCCCACGCTGAGCCTACAGTGCTCAGCCTATGGTGCAAAGCCAGAGATTCATCCTCTGGCTTTTTGTCTGCTGGATGACATTTTCTCGATATTGCTCACAGAAAGTTCCAAGCAGTGCTCTGGGGGTGTCTGTGAAACAGCTCATGAAGCTTCAGTCCTGAAGTTTGTGGACATGTGTACCTGTTTGTCTGTCTGTCTGTCACATTACTGATATCCCGGAAACATTTTAGACTTAACCCTGCGGAGAGTTGTGAAAACTTCTGGTCCCACCAAAGTAAACAGCTACAACTTGACCAAAAATGAGAGCAGTAGTTAAAGCTGAGGCTGGGGGACAAGAGACACAGTGTGTGACCTTGGCCCGTCACCTCACCCCTCCCTGCATCCCTGTTCCCGGTTGTCAGAGCAAGGGATTGCTCTTTCATCACTCCTAGCAAAGCTTGAGGACAAGGCCATTAATATACATAATGCACTCACACAGTAACAAGATGAGGTCCATGGAAAAGCTTATAAATAAACATAAATAAGGACCTGATGAGTAAAAGGCTGGGTCCTGCCCAGGCTTCAGTGAGACTTTTAAAGGCCACACAGAAAATGCATCTTAAAATAGACTATTTGAAGGTCACAGCCTCCTGCCCTTACCTGTCAAGACCTGAGCGGAGGCTTTGCCTGTGAAGTGATGGCACTGCTGATGACATCAGCACTCTCCATGCAGGTTTTGGCAGGTGTTAGCCATTCGTTTCACCTTTGCTACTGTTCACCCAGGAATTTCTTCAGAGTCATGACTCGCCATGTGCTTTCATGGCAACTACCATTTAGCTGTATGAAAAAACACGTTTCTGCTGAAGATCTGCTGCCATGATATCAGAACTTGAGAGAAGGCAGAGCCTCTAACTGATTCTTTTGACAGGTTATAAAATATTAAAAGAGGGTAAAGTTTTAAAACTCATTTTTACATATCTCTTTACAGCTGGATGCTGCTGGTCTAAGGGATCAATGAATGAAACATTGCATAGAAATGCTGAATTCATGTTATCCTTGATAATCTATATTTCAAAAATGAGACTGAGCCCTTAAATGACCCACACATGGATTTGATCTCCTCCTCCCTTTTAACTTGCTCTTCAGTAGCCTGGCTTTAAAAAAATTAACTGTTTCAGTAATGTGGGAGTCCTTTCATTCCTACAGTCTTCTGATTAGTTCCAATAAAACTGAATAATAATAAAGTTAAAATCCATTAGTGGATACAAGACACACAACAGAACCTGTTCTGGTATTTAAGAAAATGTAAAGCCATTATAGCCTTCTGTGCAACTTTGAATTTAGCACAATTATTTTTCACTTTTTGCTTTCTTGCGCTTTTTTTGTTGTTGTTATTTCAAGCCTCAGCAACAGAAGCGTCATTTCCCCATGTAATACTATAAAAACTGTTCTGTCAGAGTACTGCAGCACTGGCTCTACATGACTGAAAAAAAACATTAAAAAAGACCAAGCTACCTTAATAAGAGTTATACTGATTTGGAACATTTAAGTCTTCATCTACATGTAAAGAGATACGTAAGGAGAGGATCGGTAGAGGGAAATTTTTGCTACTGAAGACCCGATGTCCACATTGCCTGTGTCAGGGCTGGGGGGCAACTTGAAGAGTTTTCAGACCAGGACAGGTAGGTTTCTGTGAGTTACTGGAGCACTCTGTGCTCTCCCAAAGAAGATCTTGCAGTTCGGTTTTACCCAAAACGATTTTGCTATGAGGCAACATCCCAGTGCAGGTCCAACAGCCTGTGTGGGAGCTCAACCTTACATCTAATGCTGCTGCACAAAATGGTGGGAACACACCCTTTCAGCTCCTGGTTCCTCATGGTGCTTCCTAATCATCAAGTTCCAAATCTCCTCAGAAATGCAGTGCATCTCTGAGGGTAGCTCTGGCCCAGTGTGATGTTTGCACCAACTCCACTCCCTAAGGCAGCTGAGCAATTCCTGAGCCCCAGCACTCAGCAGCAGGGTCAGATCCCCCACAACATGTTTTTTTTTTTAAGAGGAGCTGTGTAGAGGAATCTCTCTTTTTATGGGCTAGTCCCCAGGAAGAATGCCCAGCCCAAGGGGCCCAAAATCCCAATTTCCCTCATTGATGGGCAGCCAGCAGAGCTGCAGGGGACATTTCCTTGGACTTTTAGCACTCACAGCTGAGGAGGAAACTAGCTCTGGCTTTATCTTTCCCTGGTTAAATACCTTAACCACTAAACACCTATACAAAAGGACAGGCAACCCCTAAACCTCCACCAGCAGCCAGGTTTTAAAAGGGAATACAGATTAACACAGTGCATAGATGAGGTAAAAACCTCCAACAAGTGCTTGGATCAGAGGGTTTCCTCACAGGAAAAACAGTAGACTTTCTCCTCCTGAGGAATAATTGGGGGCCTGGCAGGTGTGCCTGGTGCTTAAAATAAAATAAAAAATTCCATGACTGCACTTTTCAGTGAAGTCCTCTTTTCCTGGATGAAAATCAATTAACTCTTCACTGTGCCTTGAGGCTAACAGACAGGAAAGAGATTAACAACAGGAAAGGAGACTTCAGCTTTATTGTACAGCAGCACAGGGCTCCCCATGCTTGATCCACTCCATGAGTCCTCTAATCCAGGGTCCTGTCTCAGCCGTGAAAGTCCAAGGCATTTAAGCACATGCTTAAATTCAGGCATGGGAAGATTTTCAACAGCCTGGTGGAAGTCTGGCACTCGCCTCTCCTCCTCCCCCAGCTTTGGATGGGAGTTACACACCTAATTGTTTTCTACCCCTTTGAACATTTCCACTCAACATGCCTTCCTAGGCAGTGAGGAACTGCTGAGCCGGGGCCTTCTGGAATAACTGCTCTGTTAGGGAAGCTGCTCGTTAGCCCTGTGTCGTCTAGTGGCTGGCTTTTGTCCTGGGGCATGGGGGTTTATTTGCATGCTAGGGGTAAAAAATCTTTTCAAAATTTAATTTAGGATGATGCCAGCCCCAGCCCTTCTAGCTAAACAGTCTGTCCTTTTTCAGTCCCATTAAGTACCTGTCTAAAAGAAGGGTCTGTATCACACTGGCTAGGCACTGTTTAAAAAAAAATTGAAATAGAAAGTTAAGTTGCCCTTTAATTATATTGACTGCCTTTCATTTTTCAGTTAGGAGAGAGGGTAACCAAAAGTGCATGCTCTATCTTTACACTAGACATGATGCTGTATCTTGTTATAAGCTGTTAGATTCATCTTCTTAATGCAAATCCTCTCAAAATAAGAAGCATTTACATACTCCTTATCATTCTTAGCCATTTCCAAGCTCTCCAATATCTGTTATGTCATCTTTGTGATAGAAAAACAAAAGAATTCTGTCAAGATTTATACCATGCTGTTATAATAGACCTTAGATTAGTCCCTGTTCTCTTCTTTCTTTTTTTTCCCTTTTTCCTATTTCAGATGGTGCTAACAGGTGATTGCAGAACAGCTACAGTGAGATCAGAACCAGATACGA
This sequence comes from Platysteira castanea, assembly GCA_013397175.1. NCBI lineage: Eukaryota > Metazoa > Chordata > Aves > Passeriformes > Platysteira > Platysteira castanea. The sequence continues at coordinate 1,172,332 of VYXC01011827.1, read as the reverse complement.
TTAGATAGTTCTAATGCATTCATTCATTTATAATAATGTTTTGAGACATAACAGACAGTTCATTTTTAACAGTAAGATATTGTTCTTATTAACCTGTGTGCATGAAATGTCAGTGGTCTGCATCTGGGTGTAAAAAAAATACATTAGGACAGAAAATTTGGTATTTTAATTAGTCATTTCAAAAATTTAACAAACCTAGGAAAAAGTGATTGTTGTCATCAATTTTTTCTGCTAAAGAGTGTTCTTTTTCACTCTAAAAAAAAACTTTCAGCAGAACTGAAAACTTGCACTTCAAAAAACAATTGAACAAGAACATTACAAAGATGCCTTCTGAGTTGAAATACTTTCATTTTTCTTCTTAACTCCCTAATTGGTCCACATTTGACCTTACACCAGGATCTCACTCTGAGGAATGATGGCACATTTTGAGACTCCTTGCTTTACTCTGTTCCAAGCAAAACTGGTGAATCAACATTGAAAGGAAGTAATTCAGGTTATGAATATCATGTCTGCATAGACATATTTGGGGTTTGAAAAGAAAATTTACAGGTTTTCTGTGTTTGAGTTTTTTGAAGGAAGGACTACTTTCTCTGTGGAAATTCTTTGAAGTCTTAGTTTTTACAACATGCACCACTTTCATGTACAGAAATACATTTAAATGTTGCCTATTTTCTTCCTTTTTAATAGAGCACTCAAGTATATTTACTTAAAGTTGTGCACCCATTTCTGTGTTGCTTTGTGTGTCCCATAGATTTCTAGTCTTGAGCACTGAGTTGCTTTATTTTGATTTGGGTTTTTTCTCCACTCATTCCCCATATCAGCTCAAACCTTTCAGGTTTTGGTTGATTCAATTGATTTTCTTTAGTGTTGCCAAGTAGACTTCTTATTCCTGCTTATCTCAAACTCTCTTTGTCCTCTGAGTAATTCTCTTCTCTCAGAGCACACCCACACCCACACCCACACCCACACCCACACCATCCCCTTTCTCTTCTGGTCTCTCTCTGCTGCTCCACTCGTGATATTAATTCTTTAGAAATTGTTGCTGAGTGCATTTTCCTGTAAGTTTGTCAAATGGCCTAAATGGGGCAACCTTTTCTCAGTTTCTTGGTGGTATATGAAAACATAAAGCCACAGGCATTTTATTACACTGCAAAATTGGGTGAAATGCACCTTCTGAAAATGTCAGCCTCTATCAAAGATAGGATGCTTGGCAAACACATCTGTGTTAGTCGAACTATTTCTTCCTTCTTTAAGAAATATTAGACCTCAATCTCTATGATTGCCTGTAATGACTGTAAGAAAGGATTCAGATGGTTTCCCACTCTGCAACTGGCATTTTATGGGATGTTTAACAGGCAAAACATCTCATTGAAAAGGCAAATATACCTTCTTGGTATGCACAAGAAAATTCAAACCCCGATATCATCTTATGTGAAACCAGTTTTACAACCACCACTATTGAGCTGATTGCATATCTCTTTAGTGGTTCCCTTCCTCTTAACAGAGACAGGATACGGGCTTAACTAATGAGAGAAGATAATTTATTCAGGCAAAATAATTTATTGGCATAAATCAAGAGAACACTGGTGGTACTGGAACAGTGGTGGCTGGAGCAACTGGAATGGTGAGGGTGCACCCTCAACTTTGCTGGAGGAGTCTGCAGGTCTGTGTGAGTAACACAAGTGCCTAAATTGTGCCCTTTCTGCTTCATCTGGACATCACCTGTCTCTTCACTTGCAGGGTATGTAATTTATACAAGATACTGCTTAGCTTTACAGTATTTTCTCATTCAAGAGAAAGGTTATATTCAAAATATTGGTGTGAGTGTTAAGGGAAGTGCTCAGCGAATTAAAGTGAGTGGAAAGTGGCAGGGAAGAAAAACAAATACTTGGCATGTTTCATAAGCTATGGACAGGCAAAGGGACAAGATACAAGCTTCCAGCCAAAATAACATTAAATATCATCAATCTTTGACCTTGAAATAGGGAAGGACGAGAGACAGAATATCCAAAATTAGACTGTCTCAATGGCACAATGTGGTGGTAACTCTAGACTTGGCTCCTAATTTGATTGCACAGTTGCATTTTACCTGCCCAGAAAAGGCTTTTTCCTAAGCTCTTGTGAAATGTCCCCCTAAATGCGCATCCATGTCTTACCTAATATTACATATGTGCTACTCCTTAAATGATTTTTAAATGATCTGTGTTTAACTTTGAATTTTTAGGCCACACCGAAGGGAAGTATAAATAATATAGAAAACCCCTTCTAATCAACTTGCCCCTAAATGTTTATACAGTATAACGGCTTAATTAACCTTAATCCAAAAGCTGTTTATATGGGGGGACGTATAAATGCAAATTCTTTATAAATGCAGATCTTCCTGCTCTGAAACTGGAGCTGCCCATGATCTTTGTAGCTGTTTCCTGTACTGTGGGAGACTTGCGTCTGAGATCAGCTCAGCTAGCCTGGGTGGTTCAGAGTTTACATCTCTATTCTGGGCTCTTAAATACGCAGCTAATAGAATAGAATGGAATAATGAGATGATGTTACACCTTAGTGCTTGGGGGTTTTTGCTGGCATTTACTACCTAGAACAAGAGAGGCCAGAAATTGCTCTCCTCACTCCAGGTCCCTTATAACCTTCGATTGCACGCGCTATGCACTGTGGCAGGTGAAGATCAATTAAACTGCCACAACCAAACGGTCAGAGAAGAGTTCCCTGAAGAATAATGGAAAAAATAATTTCTCAGAGACTTGCAGCATCTTATAAAAACAGCAGTACCACCACTATGACCAATCTACACTTCATTAAGGAAGAGAGTCAGGATTAATATCTGAAAGGCAATCTCTGCAGTGTCTACTCCAGCAATTATTTGTATATGCATACACATAGGAGATGGAGCAGAAATAGTGGAGAAATGGCACACAATGCCTTTTTGCTTCCCTAGCAATGTCACACTTGAAATATGAAGCACTCTAAGCTGATGACTTCCTTGTGCTGCTTATACATTATCCTGCCTGGGCAACAACCAAGTTCTGTGCAACAGCACTTCATTATTTTAATTAAGCTTATTGCAAGAGTAATCATCATTGCCATCAGTATCAATCACCAGTAATATTTCCAGTGATGTCTGTAACTGATGAAGGTCCTAACTGACAATAAATAATAATGTTCTTGGCTTGAGTTGACACTTCATTGGACTTTGCTGGGTTGCTTTAAGTACTCCAGGGCTCACTACAAAAAGAACTATTTATCTATGACAAAAGACAGATCTAAATCATACTTGTTTTGACTTCCCAAATGGATATGTTCATAATGTCAGCAAAATTTATCCTTTTGATTATGGCAGATACCAAGTTTAAAACACATTTTGAAAGAAATTAGAAAGGTCTCAATACTCTGCTGCAGACATACTTTCCCATATATCTTTAATTAGTATTAATTTGAGTAAGTTCTTTATTTTATTGGAAGAAGTCAGTATAACACTGTTTGGATTACAAAAATGCTTTTGCCATTAGTAAGGAAAAGTCCGAAGGGACATCTTTGCACTCACATCTAAACGATCCCATGGTGTCGGGATCTGATTGAAATGTATTACTTACACATTTAGTCCAAAATATCAGTGCACTTGCTTATTCCCATCATTATGCTGCTGTAGATTAAACTCTCTGCCTTTTGGTTTGTGCTGCAATTTTTCTTAGCTGGACAAAGACATTTCTGGCAGTTTAGAAGTGGCTTTCGTATTTTTATTTCTTTGTGTGCTTGTTAATGCTCTGAGGATGGTCATTTGGAGTTCAGCAAAAGGATATATATACAATTGTTCCGGAAGCATAGAACTTAAAATATGAACATAACATTTCCAAGAAGTTTTGAAATATTAATATAATGAACAGCAATCCTAAATTATCTTTTTATTATCTCTCATTAAAAAAAGCAAAATCCAGGACTATTCACAAAGAGTCATCCACCTCAGCAATAGCCAGGCTCAGCTGTAAGATCAATAGCTGAGCTGACAGTTCACCCCTCTTTTTTCTCTCTGTCCTTCTTTCACCTCTCTCTCTTCCCTACGAAAGGCAGGCACTGAGCAGATGTTGCTGGGGTCTTCGATGGGTGATAGCAGAGAGGACCATTTATTGCAGCAAACATTAGACAAGCCTGACATTTCCCAAACCAGATTTTCAGGAAACAGCCAATTTTATATTTTGTCCTTATTGATAGGCAACACAATATAAAAACTCTTTCTGATGGCACAAACAGCAAAAAATACAGCACATGGCAAATCGCAGAACAAGAGTTTCTGTAAATACCCACCTCAGACTGTGTGTATGCAATTATTCAATAAGCTCCAAAATCACATCTGTTAGAAACAGTTATCCACAGGATCATCCTATACAGCCCTTCCAGCAGGGTGCACAGCCACCCCCCAGAGCTCCTCTGGAGCTATAGGATTGTCAAATAGCTCAGCTCTCCACAGCAGGCAAGAGGTGGGTCTGAGGGGGACTCCAGCCTCCTGCCCAGTTCTGGCTCTGCCCAGACAGGGACTGAAGGCAAAGGAGTGCACAGGATGGCCTGTGGGGCCACTCCATCATAATGGCATGACTTTGATTTTAGTGGTCTATATTAGAAGAAACTGAAGATTTCACTGATTTTCAGTGTTCTCCATGTTACATAGTTCAGGCAACAGAGTTTCACATCCAAGGCATCGCAAAGAAAGGCTTCCAGAAGTGGACTGCAGAGAAACTGGAGAAAGAGCAATTAAAAGAAATTGTACTGTTCTCCTGGATGAAGCAATTCCTTCTTTTTCCATCACACACAGTGCAAAGGAACATGTCTGCATGAAGCACTGACAACACTGAACATTTCCCCATTTCTTTCTTGTCCCCAACACTCATTTCATGCATGCTGCCATTTTCCACATGCATTATTTCTAGTGCCAGTATTTGATTCTAATGCCAGTATGTTTAGTTTAGGAAACACATTCGTGTTTGCCTGCCTACCTATCTATCTATCTATCTATCTATCTATCTATCTATCTATCTATCTATCTATCTATCTACATACCTGCCTGTATCTCTCTTCTTACTAAGTCATTCAAAAATCCAACACAAAAAGAAGTGATTCTCGCTTTCAAGGGGGTGAACCAACGAAGTATTTTCCTAAGGCAAGGCAGTTTGGCACTCTCGTGTCCCTCTTTGTGGCTGTTCGCTGCTGCAAAGATGCAGCCTGGTCCATCCTGGGTGCTTATGAAAAAGAAAACCCTCAGAGGTAAATCTCCTGCGTTGCATCAGGAGCTCATCTGTTTTCTGAACATAAATGCAATGCAGTTTTCTATGAGATCCAGGCAGCTCCTGGCCAATCCATCCCTCTGAGAACTGTGGACAGAAACAGAAACATTACCATTATTATTTTGAAGCCTTGCTCAGTGCATAAAGCTATCATCACTTCTCTGAATGAGAGTTGCTCTTTCTATTTTTTCCACTTCAGGCCTGCATCCCACCTTCACAAAGATGTCTCACTTCCCCAGTCTCATCTCCTTACAGGTGTTAGATATGCCACATATCTCTTCCTATAGATCATGTTACAGCAAGTCACACTCCTGGTGCTTTGGGCTCTTTTTAAAATTACATTTTACACATCAGTAAACTTGTAATGTAGGAACTGCTTTCTTAGTGTTATTTATATCCCTGTGTGGCAAAAGAATTTGTCAGAGAGTAATATGAATGTTATTTATCTGACGGCTCAGCTTTATTGGCTGCTACATTTCATATCCCTCAGTACTTTTTGGCAGAGGAGTAAATAACAGTGCTATTAACCTCTAACACCAGTATAAAAATAGGCATTTATTAAGGAGTAAATATTACTTTAATTATTATTACCCTAGTTTCCTTTCTCTGAAAAAATTAGATCCATTTGTGGATCTAAAAAATCCCCAAATTTTATTTAAGTTGTAGACAGTCATTTGGCCACTTGCTCTGGATAGTTTCTGGTACCTTCAGCAGTAATTAAGGAACAAATCATGCTTCAGCCACCTGATTGGATAAAATTAAAATAAGCATATGAAAATAGTAAGTTAAACCAAGGTGTTTAGGACTGCACTAACATCTATCTGTGCCACATCAGTGGCTGCCTTCTGTGACCTGTTCTAACCTCACCAAGCAGACTTATGAAGAGACCAGACTTATCTCTGTTTAAACAGCAGAAGTCCCAGACAATAGCAAGGGGAAATGAATTAAGTCCTAAACCCTCAGCCCCCCTCAGCAAGAATTAAAAAGCTCGCATCCTCAGGAGACTTTTTACTTCAAGCTTCCTTTGGTTTTGAAAATCAATAGATGTGATATATGTAAATACCTTGGAAACCAGGGTTCCAGCAGCTCACCAGGGATGTTCAGCACCCTGCAGGATCAAGGCCTTTGCATGCAACCTTCTAAATCCCCTCAACTGGCAATATTTCATTACAAAACAGGGAGAGGAGTATGAGTGGCATTTCTCTTTCTATGGCAATTGCAGCAGCAGGAACTGATGCCTGAGGTGGCCACCTAAAAACAGAGACTAGACAAGAATAAGGGAATAAAAGTAGGTATTTATTTGAAGAGTCTTCAAAGGTACCACCCTGGGGAGTCAAAGGCTACACCCAAGATGGACCCCGGGTCATGAATTCTTCACACTTTTAAAAGTTTGGTCCATTTGCATATCAGGATCAGTTCTCCAATTACTACCCCAGTTAGTAATGTAACTACCCCAAGTTTGCCCTCCTCTTCAGAGGCCTTAGTTTACACATTTTGGGGCCTGGGACAATCTAGGTGTCCTTGGAGAGCAAACCTAGAGAGGTTTGCTATGTCTAACTAGCATGAGAGAACAGCAGCTAACAGGCCACAAGAAACTTCAGAGTTACACACTAGGCAGTACAGGATTTGAAAAATATAAAAGTTAAACACTAAGGCATCAGAATCACTGGGGTTTGTTACTTCAGAGAACTCTATCTTCTGCTGCTGGATGCAACTTTCCTCTTCAAAATCTCATCTGCTTCACCTAGAGGAAAAAAATTATTGACGGTTAGCATGGAGAGATTATCAAATATCTAGTAAATAAAGCAGATTTTTATATAATATGCAAATGTACATATTGAGTTGCATTAAAATAATGTAAAGAACTAGTATAGCTGGTAACCCTCTGATATCTAGTCCCTCCCATCTCAGGTGTAGCCATTCTATGTAAGAGACCATGACCAAGTTCAAAGTACCATTACTTCAGACTACAGAACATGCTGGATTTGTCTCTGAGGGATATCTTTGCTCTGGTAGGTATCTTCACCCTTTTTATTTTATTCCTCAGGTGGCTTAAGACAAATGTTTTAGTGATGGCTAAAGTCAGCATCTACGAGCTGTTGTGAGCTTTACATGGGGTTAGCAGCACCTGTGCTAATGACAATATGGGAGCTTTTAACCACAGTCCTCCCTGTGGCTCAGTGAAACTGTTGAAGCTTTTATATTTGAGAATAGCATTACTATGTAGCATTGGGGCTTAGCCTGACAGAAAACAAAGGAAGAACTTCTTTGTCTGACAGGCATGACAAGGTGAGACATTTTCTCCTGTAAGCCTCTGGTGCCCAACAGGCCACAGGAGTCCTCTTTTTGGTGTCAGCAAGGACTGAAATTGGCTGGCAGACAGACCACAGGCTCACTCCATGACCGCAGTGGCTGTGGTGAATGGTCTCATGCTTCAGTTTGCAGCTAGCCCTCCCATCCCAGTACCAAATAGGTCATGGCAGGAACATGCTTCAAATGGCATGTGGAAAGAAAGGCTTGTTGATCCTGGCCAGAGGAGCACCAATCTACATGTTACCATTAAGGTGGAATATTAATAGGGTCACTCCAGTGCGAAATACATGAGACTATGTTTTGAGTGTCTTGACACATATTGTGAACAAAACTTCATTTGGTCTTGCTAAACAGATTCACCTTCGTTTAAAAGGAACATACAAAAATCTATGGAAACATTTGTTGGGATTTTTTTAAGAAAGAAAAATCAAAATTATTCGGTGGATCTATTGAAGATTGTAATAACTTAGAGGCAAAATCGATTTCATAGTGTGATCAGAATGTAAAAACTTAGAGCTGTGACACCCAGAAAAACCCAATTTAGTAAAAAGGAATGGTTAATAGAAGATAAAATTTAGAACTGGTGATTTTGAAAGTAACAATGTAGGATGATAAAAACTTTTATAGTAAGCCCTTAACACTCAGCCCAATTTACTATATCTTTTCATTGGGGTAGAGAAACTTTTGCTACATGCCTTTCACACAGACTCACATGACAGGTAAGGTTGGAAGGAACCTCTGGAGGTCACTTAGTCCAAGATTTTCACTCCCTCAGGGCTCACACTCTGGAGTGTGTCCAGATGGCTTTTGATTATCTCCAGTGAGGAAGACTCCACAATGTCTGGGCAGCTTGTTCCAGTGCAGGTTTAACCCTCACAGTAAAGAAGTTTTCACATATGTTCAGGTGGAACTTCCTGTGTTACAGTTTCTGCCCATTGCCTCTCGTCCTATTGCTTGGCACAACCAAAATAAGCCTGACTCCTTCCTCTTGGCACCCTGCCTTCAGAAAGCTTTGATACAGCCAGTCTCATTACATTCTTGCTGATTAGATAAGAAGCAAATGGAAAACAAAATTAACTTTAGGAAAGCAGCAGCTAAAGCACAGTGTTCTTTGTACAGAAACTTGCTTAATGAGGTATACCTGTTATGAGTTCCATTGCTGCAAATCTGATCTTCATCCATACCAAAAAAATAAGTCACTACTAAAAAGAACTATACAAAGTTTGCAGTCTTACTGAGCATGTCTTCAGAGAGACTCTTGCAAATTTGTTGTCATCTGTAATTATAAGTTTGCGAGCTTATTTTGAGAGGTGGTTTCATTCATACACACTGCTTTAAAATCACACACTGAAAAAGAATTTCTAGATTGGAAAATTTTTATTTTCCTTCTTTCTCTTAGGAAGAAGGCAGGAAATTAACATGTATTCAACAGGATTTACAATTAAAATCACAATGAAGCATGCTATATCTTAAAATCTAATTTAACTTAATATTTTTAAACAGACAGGGAACAATAACCCAAAAACTATCTAAAATGAAATCGACATCTGTTTCCCAAGTAATTCGGCCCTTACCCAAATGAGCTATTGCACTGATCCAGGTAACTGGATTGGGGTGTAAAGTGGCCCATGTATGATATACTACGTTTATAGATTGGTATATCTCAAAATACAATATTTTTGTTGTAAATAAGGTAATGAATTCATATTGAGAGAGGAGATTCTGAAAGCTCTGGAGGACATTTATTCTTGTAGACTTAGATAGATGCCTCCTCCCTCTCTCTCTCCCTTTTTCTCCCTCATTTGCAGTGAGACTCGAATCCCAGTTCCTAGAAACTCGTTAAGTAATTTTTTCCTTTCCTGGTTATCCGTTTTGATTTTTAGCTCAACCCTCTGCACACTGACTTTTTCAGAAATAATAGTCATGCAGGATGTGTTGCTGTGCATGCGTTCAGCTGCTGCACAACTGCAGGGCACTGCAGAAGGTCGTGTCCAAGGGCAGGTCCAGCCCAGGAGATTGCTGTGCTCCAGCCTCAGGAAGAAGTTAAATGTTTTCAAAGTTTTAGAAGTCACAGTTTACTCAAAAGGTTTTTGGCCCACATGAAACTGTTAGTGTCCAATGTCTCATGGATGGATGGATGGATGGATACTGTGCACCCATCAAGTTTGAATTTGTCTTCACTCACAGAGCAAACAGCACTGTTGTAGGTATCCCCTTTGCCCAGCTCCTGTTCTTGGACATGGCTCATTTTTCTAGTGAGGCAAAGCCAAAGAAAACCAGCCTCAAAACAGATGGAGGTCTTATGGTGCAGGAGCTCAGGAGAAAGGAATATATGGCCAGCAGAAAGTGAAAGTTCAGAAAGAGTTACATGGAAACTTGTGCAAATTTTGTGGCTTCGTTTCTAAGCATGAGAGATCTTTACAAGAACATTGAGTCACAATCTCACACATTTTAATGCTCCCCAATAATACTCTTAGTCGCCTGGTGCCCCAGACAGTTTGTGCCTCCTTAGAATCTGATTACCCAGTTGTGTTCTGCAGGGAAGGTACATTCACAGGGAATGTTTCAAAGGAGAGAGCCTGGGGCAAGGTGGTTATGGGTACAAGGGACTCAGCTCCTTGTAGAGATTGAATGTCTGCAGGAAGTGAGCACGGCTTTGTTTCTCAATTCTGTGTGGTCGTGGCAAGAAAAGAGAGATACGAGAAAAGAAACCTGGAAGGAAAAGGCAGTAAAAGGGAGAAAATGGACAGACTAAGGCTCATGGTAGGAATTTGGAAAGGTAAGAGGTTTTTGCATATTCTATTATTTGTTTAGTTTTATGCGTGGTATTAAGATTTCAAGTTCAAAAGCGTCATAGACCAGGTCCAGTAGAAAAAGACAGGTTAAAAGACTTCACAGAGGTAAGCAGCTATGCATTAAGTGACCATAGCTTTACCTATCAAGACTGGGGACAAGCTCATAAAAATTTATCCCATCAGCAAATTAGCCATCAGAAAAGCAAGCAAATTTCATAATCACCGATTTCCTGCCATTCCCTAATATGTCTTGCAATATGCATAATTTCTCTTTTAAACTCCCAAAGCATTAGTTCTAAGAAATGTTCATTTTGATTATTAAAAAAAACTAAAAAACAACCAACAAAAGACAAACAACCCCAAACAAACAAAAACACCAAACAAACAAACAAAGGGGGGAAAAAAGAAAAAAAACCACCCAGCAGCTACACATTTCTCAAGTGCTAAGAGCCCTTTAGAGTGATCTTGTGTTTTCAGAGTCCTCTCTTTAGGAATAACCACAGTAAATTGACACAGGAAACCCATCTAATAACGAATGGCATAGAGGAATGTTACACAGATTCGCATGCAGTGACACCCAGTCTTTTCCTCTGTGCAATTTTATCACTACGTTTTTATAATACAGACAGAGCTATACAATCAGGCCAGGCATGCAGGAAATACAGTACTGATTATATTTGTAGAGGTGACTTAATCTTCAGAACCTTCCAAAACAGCATGGTCAACCACTGTTTTATTTGTGAAGAACAGACAAATCTTTTTAGGCAGTTCCCTGTAAATTTAAATTTCTGCATTTAGCTGGATTGATACAGAGAGGTAACCAGCAAAGCAATAAAAATACATCATTTACATCTTCCTACATTTAAATATATTATCCACATAGAAAGTTATTAAGAGCAAGTTATTTATTTCATGCTCAGGGTTTCTGAAGTCTGCAAAATAAGCAGTATGGAAATGAGTAATTTTTGCTCATCTCACATTGTTTAATAGGTTAAACTGAGCATAAACTCAATGGCAGCTTTGTGATTCACATCTAAACTAAGCTTTGTTTCTGTTATGATATACTCTTCTACTCCTTAAGGGCCTCTCCAATTCCCATTGAAGTCAAAGAGAGTGCTTCCCTTGATGCAAAATTGCTGCATAAGATTCTACATATGCATTGTGTGCAATAGCTATTGTAGATGCACATGTCACAGCTCACAGAACTAGGATAATACTACAGTGTGTATTCATTTCAGGGACTTCAGAATCACTTCAGGCAAAATTTTCCTACAGTAGGAACCATGTCATTTTATCAGAAGAGTTTTTGTTATCCTACGTGTAATTTTACATCTTTTTCTAAAATAAAAATTCATCAATTATTTCTTTAAAAGAAAATATTCACTAATTACTTACTTACCTCCATGATTTTTGAACTGTTAAAAAAATCGATCACTTCAGAAAATATTTTATGTGACTTTTTTTGTCGCAATGTTTCTGTAAATTACATTATTTGTTTTATTTGTTTTCCCTCTGGAAGATGTAAACACATGTATAAATACTGCACATGGGTGTGGTTTTCAGCTAGCAGGCTATTACAGCTGGTTCTGCTGGAGGACTTTGGTGCCACTGTCACATTTAGTGCCTTTGCTGCCGTAAGCCCAAGGCGACTTGAACAGTTACTGTACAAGGGCATGCCCGCTCTCACAGAGCTCTGGGGTGGGAAAGCCTTTCTTTCTTCTGTGAAACTTGATCACTGTATGCTAGAATTAAATATTCTTATGTTGTTATCCCCTGTAGAGATCTTGGAATGGAGAGGCCACCCAATCAGGGCAAAAATAAAGGGCTTGGAGTGGCTGGAGGCTCTTCTTCCTCCCAGCTTCCACCCGCCTGTCTGCAACACATCCTGCACCTCTCTCCAGTGATTCCCCAGAGATCCCAGCATCAGTTATCACTCAGTGTCAGGGCACAGACAAGGACCTCCAAGAAGAGGAGAAGATGGTGAGCTTGGGAGGAGCAGGTAACAGTACTTCTGCTTGGCCCCAACCACCCATAGGCTGTTCTTTCTCCTTTCTTCCTCAGCATGAATATTTAACTACCCTACAAGTAGGAGAGCAGCTTCAGCAGAAGTGATTGAATCTAATTTCCCACATTGCCTGAGGCAATGGGGCTTTTCAAAGAGGATGTGCATGCATGTCCCAGCAGGCAGAAGAATGGTTTGGTCTCAGGTCTTTCATATCTCAGAGGAAAGCCCTAATTCCTGGATTCCCAAGCAGAAGCTCAACATTGGCAACTCTTGCCAGCTGCACAAGATATGCTCAGGTGCTGCAGGTATGTGCCTAAACATTAGGCATTATAATACCCACCTATTTGGAGACAGTGCACTGGATTCACATGGAAAGTGAAGTTCTCCAAGAACTTTCAAGTAATCATTAATTTTGGACACTTAGTAGCCTCAAGGGTTTTGCACTGGTTCCCAGGCCTGGGTCCTAGCTGAGCTCATCTAATTCAAGGTTCAAAAACTGATGGAGCCAACATGGTCTCACTGCATTTTGTTTTCTGCTGGTCCTGGATTCAATCAGAGAGCCAGGTTGGTCTACATATCAAGATAGGATCAGGTCTTCTCCCAGTAGTGCCATTTAGAAGGATTATTATGAGCATGAATGGACTGCCAAAATATTTTTGCTACAAATTTCCACCACACACCTTATTGCCACAGAGAGACATTAGAGACATTTTGCTCATGTGTTCAGTTCAATGAGATTTGATAATTCCTGGAACACTCCGAGAAAATAGGTCCTGCTGTCACCATGCAGGACCTGCTTAACATGTACACCAGCAGTGGCTTGAGAGCAGATGGAAGCCTTTACTCACTGAAAAGTGTGGCAGGGAGTTGAAACTCCTCTCTGCACCAACATTTTCTCAGCATATTCAAGCAAGATGGTAATGTGGAGGTTCAGGATGCGTGGTACTGCTCTTGGCTTTCTAGCTTTGTAAGGATCAGCACCCTCAGCAGAATGCTCCCTAGCCCAGGAGAGCCAAGTGAGATGATCTTGTTTTCCTGGTTCTGTGTTCCTTGCAACTGCATTTGTGTTGAAAATACAATCTAAACTCCTCTTCAGAGCTGATACAGCAGTGGATAAGTAGTGGGAACAGAGACATGCTGCTTGACTGGATTAAAAAAAAAGGATAGAAAAAGTCCATTAGGGTCTTATGAGTTTTTAATAGTTGTTATTCAGTTATAAGTGAGGTTCTTTATACACTTCTCCTTCTCCTCCAATACAAGCATTCTTTTGCTTCAGAGTATCTGCATTGCTTCCACATTCTATTTCTCCTGACAGATAAAGCTTTCTGTATTTAATGACTTGTCAGAAATATGCTTTCTGAAAGTGCAATCAATTGCTTCAGAGTTTACCTCTTTATACATGAATTTTACCACCAGAAGAATGGCTTATTTTCCTACAAAAAGGAAAGAAAACAACACCAAAAAAGCGCACTTTTTTAGTTGTCTGAAGAATCTTTTCAAATTGTATATAAGAAATGAGTAGTATCAGAAGTTGTCTTCCCCTGCCTTCTCCATTTTCTTCTTGTAGAGAGCTCAATTATAGAAAAGCTTTCTTTTCATTACATGGGAAAGACATTTGCTGTATTTGATGTGCAGGGTAAATCAGGTCCTTGGTGCTGCTGTACTTAATATTAGGCCATGAGTGTTCAGGGAAAATGTAATGCATGAGCAGAAACTGTAAATTAGATTTTTTAAATTTTTTTTTTAATAAGCCACTTGGGCTGGTTTCTCTCTTCCTCTCTTCACTTTGCTCTTATCTTTCTGACAACTAATAATTTAGTTTAGTACAAGTAAGATAAAAATCATAGAATGAGAGTTTATTTAATGTTTAGAGAGCTGAGGTATGTAGTTAGGAATTAAAAAACAGCTCATCAAAATTTAACCTTGCCCACCATGTTTATTTTTATAAAATTAAGTTGATTGAAGTAAACCCCACCATGTTTATTGTAATCAAATTAGGTTGATTGAAGTAAACCTAATTTCTCCTTACTCACCTGCCTTATGTGAAATGGCATGACAGAAAACCAGCACACCACATCCCAAATGCACCACCATTTTAATGTATTTATTCACCTGTGATTTTTTATTCAATGACAGAATATGAAGTTACAATGAGGGCTGACACACTACAAAGGCATCGGATATACCAGGGAAGGAGAAGATGGCAAAGAAAATAGATGGACACCTGTCAGAAGGGTCATCTTTTACTCTAAGCAGTGAGGTTGCTGGTTTGGAGAAGAGAATCAGAAGTCAGCCAGTCAGCCGAGTTCCTCAAGGCAGGTCCATAAATCTGTCTGTTGGGCAGAAGATCCTCAGTGGTGCAATCCCAACAGATGTAAGCCGACACCACAAAATTGCTAAAATTTGGGCCTTCCCAGCTCAGTGGTAATATACCTGTCTCTCAGAAGAGTTTAATTATCTGGGGCTTTACCCTCCCTACAGCTACATGGCTGGTCGTCAGCTCAGAAGTTGGTTGCAGCGAGCTGGCAGTGGCTCATAACAAAACAGCAAATGTGCAGGTGCTCCCTGTAGATGATCCAACAACTGTTGGCCAGCAGACCTGTAAGAGATAAAGGCCTTGTCTCACAGGTGGCTCCCTTTCTTCTCCTACATGATCATCAACAGTGAAGAACTTCCAGAGTATCTTGTACTCTGGAGAGAGTTTTGTGCTGGCCTGGTGATGTTTACACCTGAAGAGACAATAATGAGGTTCCTGTGTCTCATTTGCAGAGCATGTACAATGTATTTTTTCTTGTGAGTAGTCAAATGTTGAATAAATGAGGTGAAAATGAATACCTGGAACCGTGCTAATTCACGCAGTCACCTTGCAAGGCCTCTGCCTTGTTTGCAAGGAATGTTATGCTCAGAGCCTTGCCCCAGGCTCCACATATTGTTCCTATTTTTATAATAGTCCAAATCTGAACCTCTAAAATCTCAGAAAGTTCAAATCTGGATTCAGATTTTATGCTACAGCCATAAAACTAATAATAACAAATTTATCAGAAACAGGATGCCTTCCAAAGAGCAGGCAGGGTGGAAATATTAACAAAATCTAAAAGGAACTGTTAGGAAAGATAAAACTGTTACTGATAATCTAAATCAATCTTTTGCATTTATGCTCACCAGGAAGACTTCATCTTACTATAGAGCTGTTCTTTAAAAGAATCAATCTACAGAGAGATTGCAATTCCCCCTCCCTGGAAACATTCAAGGTCAGGTTGGATGGGGCTCTGTGCAACCTGATCTAATTGAAGATTCCCCTGGTCGTTGCACGGGGTTGGACAAGATGACCTTTAAAAGTCCCTTCCAACCCAAACTATTCTGTGACTCTATGATTTTATGATTCTAGGAACCTAAGGATCATTTTCATATTTTAGTCGTAATAATGCAGGGCTGTAGGCTAATTCAGTAAATGGAACAATAAGACATTTCCAAAATCAAATAATGCTTCCACATGAGGTCTAAAGAAACTGAAGTACAAAAACACTTTATTAATTGTGGTACAGGTAAATTACTGATCAAATATACCCTAACACCAGATGAATATAAAGTAACAAAGATGATATCCAAAAGGGCTCTTGGGGGAAGTATGGGAATTACAGAACAGTAAATCTGACTTCTCTGCCATGCACTCTGGTCGAGGTTATAGCAGAGAAGAATGTTAGTAGCTATTCACAGAAATGTGTATAATAAGAGGGAAGACTTAACAAGGTTTTTGCCAACGAGTCACATCTCATGAATCTTTTAGAATTCTTTGATTTGCCAGACTGTAGGAGAAAGGCACATTACTTGGTCACCTGCCAAGCAGGCTCAGGAAGCAGCATGCCAGGGCGGGATACCACCACAGCTCTGAGGGCTCTTGGTGAGGTTTCTCCCACTGCACAGATTTGATACCTGATTCTCCCCTGATTTACCAGTGCAACTTCATAACCACAACAACCAGGATCACTCCCAAGCATTAATTACTTTTTCGGGTTAAGAACTCTAACATACACTGGGCATGGATAAACAAATACAGGATTTCCAACTTCATGTCTCTTTTCATAGCCTTCTTGTTTTGAAGGTTTAGGATATCTTCATATTCTAGTAATTTTCCTTATTCTTTCCTTAAGGCTCAATTTATAAACAAGTATGAAGAAATGAGATGGAGGCTGAAAGATAAAAGTGGGGGTGTGGATCATTAAGTTTCTGATAAAGTAATAATGTACTAGTGTATGCTTGGTGATGAAAGAAGTCAGACAAAAGTGGTCAGTTAGGATGGAAAAAATTTTAGGGGAAAAAAGAAGAAAATTTAGTAATCTCTACAGAAGATAGTCTTTAAACAATGGATTTTTAATAAGTTCCTCATGCCTCACAGCAATTTTTCATTAAAAGTAATTTGCACTTCTGATCATCTGCAGTAAAGAAAGCGTTCATATAACACAGAATTGAGGGATCTTACCTGACACTGGTGGTTTACATTTTTTTTGTTAAAGCTGTATTGAAGATTGCATTTGCTTCATTTAGGAAATAATGCAGTGTGCACTATTTACTCTTGAATTACAGTGACATCAAGATCAATTTTTGTACCAGTGTGGGCATCTTACCATAACACACTCTTATGCATACACATTTGATGCTCTTTCTTCAGTGCCAGCCTGGAATACAAGAGCCTTTGGAGAGGGAGGAGATTGTTTGGGAGATGAGGGTTCTCCAGCCAGATGCTGTATGGGAATAAAACTCCATGGTTATTACTCCAGCCCAGGAGTGCTGCATGTGTTCTGTGCTGAAGGATTTGGTCAGTAATCACAGACCCATGTGTCCTGTCCTGGCACAATTACCCCACTCTCAGTAGTGCAAGCAGCCCCCAACAGAGGCGTATTCTGTGGTTTAGGGGATACACTGCACATGTTTTTCTCTCATAGTTAGCTTGTCCTTCCTTAAGTCTCTTAGCTCGACCAGGAATTTACCCCTGCATGCCAGTTCTAAGATCTTGTGTGGAATCTGTGGCTCTAATAAACATGCAGTGTGCTTCCTCCCTCTGAGGTGCCTGCTTTTCAGTAAGGAGAGAAGTGATCTGTTTATATTTACAGCCCATTTCCTTGCCAAAAATATCACAGAAGTGAAGGGCAGTTTTAACAGACACCAAGCCCGTTGATTTGCCACGCTAACAGTTCCACGACTGAACTCAGTGTTTTCACACAATTCTTTTTTGACTTTTTTGACTCCCTGTTTTGCTGCCACTGATAGACAGCAAATACACATACTCTGCCTGTCAGGCAGTGGCCAGATTTTTTTGGCTGAGGTTAGGAAGTTGGCAGGTTACCCGCCCTGTGGCTGTACTTGCGGTGTGCACAACACACATCTCCCCCCTCCCTCCATGAAACTCAAGCTGGGGTCTTTATGGTTTGTAAGCAGTAATTCTAGGAGCTGAGCAGCTATCAGCAAGCTAGCCCGAGCTGTGTTAAGCTTTCCTCAGTTGGAAGTTGTTCTATGTTATATATCACTCAACAGATCTATACACCGTGGTGCTTTAAAGAACAGAGCTCTGTCTTAACTTGTAATCATTTTCTTTGAACTCAGATACTGTGAGAAATGCCAATAAACCCAGCAGAGACTATTTCTTACCGAGAAAGTGGGACTGTACAGGAATGTGGATTTGAACAACAGGCTCACAGATCTCATAAGCAGTAGGGTTGCTGGAGGAGGTAAAGGGGCACAACCAGACTAATTTCTCTGGTGAGAAACAGACTAATTGCCCTTATCCAGATCACTGGCACTATGTAAAACAATCGTGTAAAAATGGAAACATGCAACTGCTGTGTTGTTGCGCTAGCCTACATTAAAATTCTTGGCACGGGAGCATCTACTTGAGAGACAGAGAGCACTATTATACCTGCACTGGGTCTGTTGATGCATTTCACCAACAGCCTAAGAACACAGGAGGTTACAAGGAAGCAGTAGCAAAAGGACTTAGAGAAGTCTAGACCAAACTGATTTGCAAATTTACATGGAAGTGCACACAGGCAAAGTCATACAGCTTGGAGAACAGGGAGAGAAAAAGCCTGACCCCTGGCTTAACTTCCCTGCTGTATCTCCCTAATGGATCCCAGCCAGAAACATTACATCTGATCCTTCTTCAGTTTTGATCAGGCTTTCTAATTGAACTCACATCCAAATGTTGCTTTGCAGGCCTATGTTAATACACGGTTGTGTGTATTTACAGTAAAGCTGCAGAGCTGTTCATATTCGCATAAGCAATGCCTCATAGCTGGCTGACAATTTAATGAGGCATTCTGAATTTTACCTAAGGCATTCTCACCAGTAGGAAATCCTGTTAGATTTACAAGTGTCCATCTGTTAAAATCCTCCAGAGTCGTTTTAGATGCTACACTGTTTGTTGGGTTTTGACCTCCTTTGCTGTGATTGTTCAATTAGTTCTGTTGTGTTCAGACCACGTTTGCGTTGTGCATCTTGGAAAGCACAGTAGGGAAAGAGCTCTGCTTTGATGAGATTAAAATGCCAGCCAGGATGTGGCATGCATTCCTGCTCACTTATTTTCCAGGGAAATGCAAGCTAATGCTTCCTTATTTTTACTTATGTAGCTACCCGTGTAAGTAGAAGAGTTGCAGTGCCTAAACTGAGTTTGATGCACTTCAATTAAACTCCTTTTTGTCCTGTTAATGCATCTTGAAGGCATTAAGTGGGATCAAGTGGATTAAGATTTCAAGGGTCTTTGAATCTATTCATAGACCTGCAAATGACACTCTATTTACTCTTTCTGAATCAGTTCGCTTACCCATAAAATGGGCATAATATATATGAACTGGGTGGGAAAAAAAATTACAGCATCTGAAAATCTTTAGGGGAAACAAATGTCAAATTCCAAGCCTGCCTCGATTAAGGGGGGAAAATCCTATTCTTGTTTCCCCTATGAGTTAATGACACTTACTCCCTCCCTTAGCTTTCCTCTCCTCTTAAAGTGCAAGAACCAAATTCAATCCCTGCTGCCAGAGAAAGCAGAAGGTGGCAGGTCAATAAGGCTTACACCTACAATTCACAAGCTCTTTTGGCAGAGACACTCAGCCCCCGCCAATACCACACAGCCAAAATGGGTCCACATCATCCTGCGTGGAGACCTCTCTACAGCTCTCTTATCTGCACAGCTCAAGCAAACACTACAGCCATAAAATACACCCCCTCTGTATGTTCAGCATGCTCTGCCTCTGAAAAGTATATTGAGCAAGGGTTACAACAGTTGCATCATAAGGTCATAAACTTATAATTAACTGTAACTAAATACACAGAGCTAGTTCTCCTCCTGCTGCCTTACTGAGGAGCCCTCAGTGTATACCCTTTTCCTCCCGCTCCTTCACAGCTGCTGTGTGATGGCTCAGTAGCATGGGAGGACCCTTGTGCTAGCATGTAATTTCAAATCTTATGGAGGATGGCCGTGGCTTTTGGGGAAGATACTGTTACATGTGTTTGTATGGCTAGAGCAATGGCATCAGTCCCAGGGTGCAAGGAGCTGTACAAACAGTAAAAACACTTTTTCCCCTGTCTCTTAAAAGACAGGAAACACTGGATGGGTAGGTGCTAATGAGGGAGCAGGGGTGCCCATTGTAGGCACTGCATCCAGTGGCCTTTTTGGGGCCACAGAAAGTCAAGACAGCATTCCACTGCAGATAATGAGGTTGTTTGGAAAGGATTTAGGGATGTACCTTCCATAGCTGAAGAAAAATAGATGAGACAGCACAAAATATTTTTTCAGGATGCATACTAATGAGAAGTGGGAGATGGAAGTACTAGAAAGGGATGTGAGAGAGAGCAGGCAAATGCAGACAAGTGGGAGGTGACATGGAAAAGCATGATGGACACCAAGTGATGGGCTGAGAAGAGAAACCTGACAGCAGCATTCTCAATAGCAAACAACTAGCCACAAGTCTGCTAGCCAAGTCCAGAAAACCAAACAGTACTCCCCCAACATCCGTGCCCATGCTGTGCATGGGCAGTGTTTGGGGCTGAGCCAGCACCACTATCATTGAGATCACTGCCGCCAAGATGAGCTGAATGAGGAAGACTGTTTCTTAGTTATTTTCCCACATGTAGCCAAGGACCCAGAGAAACGCCCAGTAAAAAAATAGTGTCTGAATTATGGAATAGAGTGCAGACAGGGTGGTGACTTGCTTCAGGGTACTTAAATAAGGAAATAGAGGGTAGAGGTTTGATCACGGAAATGTATTGAATATCAGGTGTTCTTTTCATGTTGAGGACAGGTTTACTGTTGGGCTTATTCACGAAAAGCCTCATCTAAGGCTATCATCATGTTGTTTTGTCTGTGACCTTTATATTAGTGCAGAGTTAAGGTGTTGTATTATCGAGTTCTATAAAGATTGCACAAAGGATGCTTAAGTGCTAGGAGCAATTCCTGACTGAGTCAAAATCCTTTTTAACTGAGACACTACTCAGTTTCAGAAATAATTGTCAGGGAGCAGGAATCTTACCTACCATGATCCTGTCATTCATTACAACTGTCTCCCTAGTCTTTCTTAAATTTACTACTTTCGACCCACACTAGTCTGCCAGTTGTGAACCCTATGTAGATCTCTTAATATGGGATCTCTGAATTTGGTCCAGTGAATTTAAAAGAACCTAAGTAGTTACCCAGGTGCCAAAATAGAAGAGCTAAGCAATAAAAGACATTAGTAAGTGAACATTATGCCAATAAGTAACAGGCTACATTTTTATTTCAGATGCAGTCCCCCAAGGGGCATATTACATAGTTGTGCCATTGCAGCAGGAACCCCCTGAGGCACTGTAACTCAGAGACACACCTTCTCCTCTCCTATTCCCTCGGGCAGTCATTTACCTCTGGCCTAAATCAGAAATAAAATAATATTCCACCCTTCCTCCCTCAACCCCCCCAAGCCCTCACCATCTCAGCTGAGCTGGCCAGAGAGAAAGGACCCCAGGCTCTATTCATTTCCCACCCTCCAACTTCTAATCCCCAGGGAGGAAGTGAGCAGATGTGTGGCCCCGCTTGTTTCATGCACCTGGACAAAGCCCGGGCAATCCACGTGGGGTTGTAAGTGTGTTCTTACTCCCTCAGGCAGCAGCGTCCTGCACACGTGTAAAGCAGAGCATTGAGCTTTTCTTTCTTCTGGCTCCCTAGAATGCAAGTTCAACCGCCGTGTACCCTTTCTCCTACAGTCAAGAGGCTTTTTTATGTCTGAATTTGGGTACAAAAACCCTTTTTAAAAAAACATGACCATCCCACCCTGTCACCATTTAAAGAACACAGGGCTTTCCCCTCATTCCCAAAATATTTCACTCTGAACCTAGGTCTGGGCTTCAAAATGGTCGTGTGGCTGCTAAGTGAAGTGGTGTCAATCTGACCCATGGGGCAGGGTCCCAGCTGGGACAGGGTGACATTCCTCAGAAAACAATGGAAATATTTTGAGCAAAAATAACTCCCATTTTAAAGGAAGTTACTGGAGAGGGCAGGTGGAAAGCGGAATTAGAAGGGAGTCTCTGTGTGCCTGTAACAATAGGAAGCTGATGGCAGTGACCCAGAGCAGCTGGAGCAAAGCTGTCCCTTTGCTTACCCCAAATCTTCTGCACTCTCTCTGGATTTACGTCTTTACTTCTATGTTTCTCACCTGGGGTCTGGTATATCAGTTGGTGTGGTAAAGCATGTGTTTCGTCATGGCATTTGATCTTAGAAAAAAACCTTCACAGAGAAGCAGTAATGCCTGCAAGTCCTCTGGCACTCTACCTTATATCTCCTGGGAAACTTGTACAGACTATACTAGCAAAATACCTCTGCTGCATGTACTTCCAGTGGGAAGCACTCCAAGGATGTCTGTGTGAGGAAGCACCACCACTGCCTGTCTAAGAGCGTAATTCTTTGCACAGTAGGTTGCTGTGGAAGACTAAAGATGAGAATGAACCATAAAAGAGCAAAAAGAATTTGAACTCCCCCGTTCTATGAAAACAGGCTGAGACAGTTGGGGTTGTCCAGCCCAGAGAAGAGAAGGCTCCAGGAACACCTTCTTATGACCTTTCAGTACTTAAAGGGTACTACAGGAAAGATGTGGACAAACCTTTTGTAGTTCCTTATAGCAACAGGACAAGAGGTAATGGTTTGAAACTAAAAAATTATAGAGTCAGACTAGATGTAAGGAAGAAACTTTTTTACAATGAGAGTGGTGAAGCACTGAAACAGATTGCTCAAAGAGGTGGTAGATACCCCACCCCGGAAACATTCAAGGTCAGGTTGGACAGGGCTCTGAGCAACCTGATCTAGTTGAAGATGTCCCTGCTCGTTTCAGGGGTTAAACTACATGACCTTTAAATGTCCCCTACAACCCAAACTATTCTATCATGGAATCCCACCATGGGCCACTAGCTCAGGTTGCCCAGGTTCCATGAATCTATGATTCATCTAAAAAGAAGTTGCAATTTTTAACCAGTAAAACTGGTTAAACTGGTTAACTGCACAGTGATCCCACAGTATCCCTAATGGGGTAAATAAAAGAATGCTTTTGTCCTCTCACTGCTCCAGCAGAGACATGAAGAGTCCACAGGAGCAGCAAAGGGATATCAGCATGTACAGGAGCACCACAGCCACCCAAGGAAATGACAATAGCTGGGGAGGTGGATGAAAGCCCCCACTTCTCTTCCTCTGGTCACAGGAAAAGGTGATGAGAGCATACCATGGAGGTCCGGTTTCAGAAGAGAAATCTAATAAAAAGCAAGTGTGATGTTTTAAAAATAAGATCTTATGCCTTTAGTAAGTTTGATTGGGGTGCTTTGAAGGGCAGGGTCAATCAAGGCCTTATATGTGATCTCACACCAGATTTTCAATATGTGTGGATGGAAAAACCCCTTTAAGGCCAAAATTCATTTGCCTCACTGCAACTACCCTGAGTTACACTGGCCAGTGAGTTGGTCACAAGAATTTTTATAAACTTATACAAAGCTGCCAATCCCACTCTTACTGTGATCACTGGAATACCCATTAACTAGGTCTGCTTTGCACTGGAAATGGATTTAACTAACATTCAAAGTTAGCCTGATCAGTGAGGTGATTTTATTTTAATCTTAAGAATAACACCAGCTGAGCTGTGCCCAGAAAAGGCATTTGATTAATTCACACTTTTAAACAAACAAATGAAAATGTCAGAAAGAATGTAATTGACTGATGAAACAAAGATGGAAATAGGCTATGCATGCAGAAATATAGTGGCTTATGAACATCCACTGAAGTTGGAAAAAAATACACATGGGAAACATTTCAGTGTGTGAAAAATAAAAAAAAATTCAAAATAGGAAACTGTCAAGAGAGTGGCCAGTCAATTAAGAACTGTGTAAAGATTTCCAGTTTTCTTGTAGTAAATTATTTATTTAGCCCTTGCATGCCATCAATATATTTTATAAGTTTAATACCCGAATTATAGCTACCCACCCATTTATGGCCTTGTAAATGAGTCCTGACTTATCAATGTGAATTCTTGTTCTAGGCAATGTCAAATTTAGATTGGATTTGGATGTATTGCTTTTACCCTTATCAAGAAGGTTTGCTAGTGTGGTATTTTATTGCTATATTTAAAATGGAAAGTGCTTTTAAATAGACTTGCCTGGATAGCACAACTGATCACAGCTCAAATACGTCATTTCCCAGCTTAAAAACCCATCCTAATCCAGGCAGGAGGTCTTGGATTGTATCATCTTGAAGATGTAGCAGAACCCATTTATACTGAATGCATTTGGCTGCAATCTCAGTCCTTTGCAATGAAGTGGAAGAGCTGTTGTGACAACAATGACTTTAATCTAAAGTAAGGATAGCTGGAACTCTTAAGTAATAAAACCAAATGGTAATCTGCATGTTTCCTGATACTTCATAACAAAAGCAAGCAATAAAGGATTCAAATGAGAAAGTGTAATGACTTCCCAAAGTACATTGCATTACATTTGGTTATGCTTGTGTCTCTTATCCACGTTTTTAGTACAGCAGCTATATCTAGGAGCAAAGGTGAAGAATTATCAATGGAGGAGAATAATATGTAAGTGACCAACTAATCAAAAAGGCACACAAAAATAAGAACATTGTTGTGTAAAATTATATCAAAGCAACACAAGTATCTGGAAAACAGAAAATAAATCAAGCAGAAACATTACTTTCATTTGACTAACTAAAAGCAGGATGTGCCCCAGTACAGGAGTCATTTGGAAGGTTAATAAAAACAACATTTGTATTCATGAGATCAAAGCTACCTGAGATTTGCATCTCTGCACCAAAGGGCATATCTAGTAAGAGGACAAAACAGAGAGGGAGCAAGTATTGGACAGGTTTGTAAGAGCTGAAAAGGATGGCCATCTGATTGTTGCCTGCAGCCTGCAACTGATATTTCTGGGCCACAACTCTTTAGAGCATAAACTGATACCAGTAGAAGACCCTGAGGCAGAAAGAAGGCTGGACTGAAGGCTGCCAGGAAGGGAGAATATGGAAGGAAAGCCTAGAGGAAGAAAGGGAGTTCTGAACTGAGAGGCATGCTCAGGGGAGATGGAGACCTGGAAACTGCCAGTTGCATGTAGGGCTGTCCACCAGGGTTTTGCACTCCCATGTCCCAGTGCTTATTCTAAGGGCAGTCTTGGGGCTCAGCAAAGACATAGCTGCAGCAAGGCTTGCTACATCCCTCTATGGGGCAATGATGGGGAAAGAGTTTATCTGACTACTGCACAAACAAAGCTTTTGTGATGGACCCATCTGCTGATAGACAACCGGAGGAAACAAGAATTGCAACAGAACAGCACAGGTTTGGCTCAGTAGGACAAGCGTAAGGGACTGGTGCAGCCTGTTAAGTGGGCATGAAGATAGCACAACTGGCAAAGCACGCAGAGCGGGGATCTAGGGATGCACGTACAGATCCAGGTCTCCAGATGTTCAGGCTCAAGTTACCCACTAACAACATATGGCTGCATCAGAATAGACAAGCATGCATAGCGAGGAAGAAGGGAGCTTCCAGGCAGGCATTTTGCAGCCATTATCACTAGATGCATCTCATGCACCATGAGCAGTCCAAAAGTTTGGCATTTCAGCTGTCAAGACTCCTGCAGTTGTTCCTGGAAGGAGACAAGCTCCTCCAGAGCAGATTTCATCACACCTCTTCTCACACAGTGGGATGACATTTTCTCATTTGCTGGCTTAGACTAGGAACCTCATTTTTTTTAGATGGGCAACAGTATAGGATTTGGATCCCATTCTTAGTACATATAGCTGACCTGTCAAAGAGGTCAGGACCACTGATACCGGCAGCCTGATGCAAGCCACTCTCCTGGACCTGTGGCTGATACCTGTCATGTGTTTCTCACCTCGCATTCACCCAGGTGATTTACTTCAAAAGCATTTTCACTTCGGAAAAATACATGCTTATACAGCTCCATAAAGCACAATACCTCTTCTTGAAATCACAGCTATTCCTTTTGCTATTTGCATGTGCACTTGCTATCTATCTCAGCCCAATCTAACAGTTGACTGTTGGAAGGTACAGCAAACATTAATCAGCATAGACAACCCCCTGTATATTGCAGCGATTTCTGGTTAGAGTGTTTGCTACCTCTTATATTGCTGTGCTGTTTTGAGGGGTCCACAACATAGACGAAAACAAATTAAATCCATTTTTTCTGTCCATATCTGAAGATTTACAAACGTTAAGCTTTTAAGATAAATACTAAAAGATTTAATTTTTTTAAATTTATTTTTTGCTGCTGAATTCAGTGGGAGCACAATTGTTCTAGCATTCAGTCCTTTTAATAACTTCATTCATAATCAAGTTTATATACAGGCCACTTAAAATACCCTTCTAGCTAATTTATTATGGGCGCTGTGTTATGTCACATTGATCTCTCCTGGGAATTTACAAATTCATCATAGATAACTATTTTCCAGATTTGCTCCTGCTCCCACTGAATTCAGCCATAAAACTCCCATTGTATTCAGGGCCAAAACGATTGGGTCACCAAGTCCTACTGTTATTTCAAGTTCTGGTTTATTCTACAGTTTCTATTCCATGTGACTTTATTCTGTTTTGGAACTGCTAAACAGCATAGTCCACTTGAAGGAAGCATGTTGGTTGTGACAGCATTATACAAAGCCTTGTCAGGATCTACTTCTCCTCTGTTGCATATGTGCAGTACAGTGTTCATATGTTTCTAGTTAGTCCTCTGTATTTCATAATCAGCTCTCCTTTTTTAAATTACTTAACATGACTGTATAACTGTGGTCACATGTTAAGACTAAAATCGTGCTATTGATGAACTGTAGGAGTGGGAAGGGATGGGGGGAAATCTCCTCTTGAACTATAAATAGTCCTTACAAAGTGAAAACAACCTAACCTTGTTAATCACAAATTAGGAAGGAGTGTGCCAGAAATAGCACAACGATGGAGTGTCAAATCAAACGCCTCTGTGCAGGTAGTTTGTACAATACCAGGTGACTATAGCTGTTGTGGGAATATCCTTGCTGAGGAAAACAGTCTAACTCTGTGCCAACCAGCCATCAATGACTGGCTTTCCCAGGGACTCTGTTTAAAAGGCATCTGAGCAACAGAAATGAGTGATATGCTCTGTTCCTCCTGCATTACCTGGTCTCACTGCCAGTACAGTACAGTTGTTGTAATCTAAAACCAGACAGTTGTTTGTACAGTAGTGTAAGAATCTAACAATGGCTGTGCCAAATAACTCTCCCACACAATTTCTAAGATCACTGTGAATATAAGTTTGCATTAACAATTCACCCTGCAGGGTTTGCTAAAATGCTTTCTCCCACCAAGCTGAAGGTCTCCTGGATTTTCAGGCTTCATGACAAAGCCTTCTGGCTCACACAGTTTGATCAGTTTCTAGTCTTGACTATGTTCAAATATTTTATAATGAGAAAGTGCATTTTTTCCACTCCTAGACTCCTGTCAGAGTGTTTATTATATTAGATACATTACAAAAGCTGGCACTTTAGGTGCTTTATGAGTTTTCCATAAACCTTTATTTGCTAATGGCTAGCCTGAATTTGTGAGTCTACTGCAATTTTTGACCTTTCCTAGTAATGGGAACCTGGTTTGAATAATGTTTATAGTACCTTTAAAAAGAGATATCATAGAAGTGGAAAAAATCATAATAATTATGATAAAAATATTTCCTTTATATGATACTTTAGCCAACTTTCTTTCACAGGCTGAGTAGCGTCTTTGCAAAAACTTTCAGCATGTACCTTTATTTTTCTCAGCTGTGGGTTCCAGGTTGAAAAACAAACCCCCTGGATTAAAAGCAGAAATAGACTAAATCTTGCAAATTCTGATGAAAGGTAAGACTCTTTCCCTTTGCTAAAAGTTCCTTGTCCAATGACCAGGCTCAGTAACTCCATCCAACTTACTGACATTCTTCTTTTTCATGGTTTAAGAATTTCAAACATGCAAAATCTCTCACTATCTTTCTAAGCTAGTAGCCCTGACTTTCAAAGATGCTGACATTGGCAGACCCTGAGATTTTAGTTTGAAGGTAATGCTTGCCAGCTGGATAGGAAGTTCTGGATTGGAGATCCCACTCTGAGCTATTATCAGCCCCACTAGAAGTTGTATCAGCCTTGCTCAGGTGAGTGAGAAGAGATGGTAGGATTAAACCCTGCTATATGACATGATACCATCCCTGGATCTGACAGTTTGGTGGGAAGGAATCTAAAGTAATTGTGGCGATAGCCAACTGGAAGAACTTTAATTGGTATACATACAGAGTCATAGAATCATAGAATGGGTTTGGCTGGATGGTACCTTGCACATCATCTAGTTCTAACCCTCCTGGCATGGGCAGGGACACCTTCCACTAGATCAGGTTGCTCAAAGCCTCATCCAACCTGTCCTGGAACAGTCTTCTCTGGGCTGAAAAACCCAGAGTTTTCTTTCAGTCTGTCTTCACAGGAGAGATGATCCAGCCCTCTGATCATTTTTGTTGCCTTCCTCTGGACCTACTCCAGCAGGCCCACATCTTTTTTATGCTGGAGGGCCCAGAGCTGGGCACAGCACTCCAGGCGGGGTCTCACGAGAGCAGAGGGGGAGAATCACCTCCCTTGACCTGCTGGTCATGCTGCTCTTGATGTAGCCCAGGATATAATTGGTTCTCTGGGCTGCAAGTGCACATTGCTGGGTCATGTTGCACTTCTTGTCAATCAACACTTTGATTCCTTGAGTCCTTCTTCACAGGGTTGCTCTTGATGCATTCCCTACCACCTGTATTTGTGTTTGGGATTGCCCCAGCCCAGATGCAGGACCTTGCACTTGGCCTTGTTGAACTTCATGAGGTTCACAAAGGCCCACCTCTCATGCCTGTCAGGGTCCCTCTGGTGCCATCCCTTCTCTCCAATGCCAACATCTTTTTGCTGTTGGCAAGCTCACTGATGGTGCTTGAAATCCCACTGTCCATGTCAACAGCAAAGACATTAAACAGCACCAGTCCCAATGCCAACCCCTGAGGAACACCCCTTGTCACTGGCCTTCATCTGACGGTGAACAAGAATTTAGAAAAACATTTGGGAAAAGCTTTCCCACCTCACAAACAAATATGAATATTTACCAGGTAGGCCTGCTCCTTAATGCACTTGTAGTTACTTTATAAAGATGCAGTACAGGGAGATCTGCTCTTAATTATCTTAAAATACAGCCACAGGAAACAGCACAAGGCTGCCATCGGCTTTGCAACCTAGAATTCCTACTTTTAATCAGCAATAGTCGTTTTAAATTCAGCTTCTTAAAAGTCTTAGTAAAATTTACCTTAGGGAACAATAAAATGGCAATTAGGTATGACAAAGGTATGTAGCAGAAACAGTTAGTTATTACCTCAATAAAAAAAGAAAAGATAGGACTGCGAACTTACCAGCCAAATTCCAGGAAACAGGATAGGCTTCTTGACCTTAATGCAAAAACCCCAAATATTTGGAGGCAGTATTTTTGGTATCTCTCTAACAAAATCAGGGCTTTTTTCTCTTTTTTGATTGCCCAACCTACTACTGATACTTCAGTATATTAATTTAATGGCATTGATCAGTCACTCTGATAAATCATCGTATATTTGCTTGCATTACAAGTCTCCTAATACATTTCCACATTGTGAAGAAAGTGCTGCAATGTACCCCAAATAGTCACTAGGTGGTAACATATGCAGACTTGAGCATACCTGCAAATCCTGCACATCCTCATCTAATGTTTGTCCACATTAGAGAAATTTAGTCAATCTTCTGAGGGAACGACATCAAGTTTATAGCGTCTCATAATGTTTGATAGAGACAAAACCTTGAGAGCTCATTAGTTGACTGAAGCCAGCCAGGAGGATAGCTGTGTTTCATGCTGCTCTGGAGAGTCCTGTAGCCGTGTTCATCTCCACGCTTGCCTGCAAAGCCTGGACTGTAGGAATCCCTGTGAAACTTGATATGAGAGTTCAGAAAGGTATGTGTTTTCTATTAAATGCTATCAGCCTTTCCCAAAAGGATAAAGAAGTTGTGCTTTGCAAGTTTCTGCCTTGGTGCTTCTGATATATTTGCTGAGTGTTTCCTGCTAATACAGGGCAAGGTTGCCCCACGCACCCACACCAGGGAATACGGAATTGAAAGTCTCCCTGGGTGGCCTCTGTACTTCGACTGTCGGTGCCTGACAGGCAGAGCAGGCTGCCAGGGAGCCTGTGGAGCCCCAGCTCCCTGCTCCCCTAGCCCAGCACCCCAGCGGGAAGTAATTTACTGGTGATCTGGGCCAGGAGCAGTCTGCTTTGCTGTCTGATTAATGGGAGAACCACAGACGAAAGCATCATTCCCCGACTCCCAGAGCTAAGCAGCGAAGAGCAGCTCTCGTCTAGTGTTTTAGGAGGAGCTTGCTGTCTGGCAAGCACCAGGGCAGACCCAAACCCATCTAGGTGAAGCTGTGCAACACTTCCAAGGCTCAAAATCTGTTTGCCCCATCTGTGGGGGGCCTAGAGAGCATGGGAAACTGTAGGCCAGATTTATTGCTCCGTTCTGAAAACATGTGACAGTTTTCCTGCAAAATAATAGTGGAGAAGGGAGAGGAAGAGAGACACGAGATTAGCTAAGAAGCTACATACAAGATGCTCCAGATAGAGACACTAAGAGGGAGAGAGGCTGATTCTCAAATTTTCACATGCACCAAGCTGCAGTGTTTTCTGCCTCTACCCATGTAGCACTGTTTTAAATCTTAATCTCCCATTTCTGAGTTAATAAGTCTGCCCCGAGTAAAGGGAGGTGCCTGAAACAGGAGTGTGGGCTTTATTTGGATTGTCCCAGCTACTGAGTCTGCCTTGCAGCTTACTAAGTGATTGGCACATTAATTGAAAAGAATCCCCAGACATTTTTAAAACAAACATGTTTTGTCCTTTCTCCCCCTCCTTTGAGATACTTGTTGCCTTTCCAATAGGCTTAGCCAGAAAGAGAAACAAAGTGAATGAGCTGTAGAAATGCTAATTCTGAAGCCCTGTTTCCTTACCTCGATTATGTACACGTTGTGTTACCTAATACAGCAATTTAAGAATGACATTTTCTAAACCATCTGATGCAATACATGACACCCGGCATGCTGAAAAGGAACTTGAGAGCCTGTAGGGGTTTAGTCCGTATTTTATCATCTGCTAGCTATATCTATAAGAACATAGCAAATGCTCATTCACTTATTGTCTTGGTCTGCAGTTGGAGCGTTTTCTCTGCAATGCAAATGGAATTATAGCAGATTGAATCAAGAATAGCAGATAGATCCATGTGGCCATTGTATGGAACTATGACTCCGTGCTGCCCAGAGAGATTGTGGAGTCTCCTTTCCTGAAGATATTAAAAGCCCATGTGGACGTGATCCTGTGCAACTTGCTCTAGTGAACCTGCTTTATCCGGGGGGTTGGACTAGATGATATCCAGAGCTTCCTTCCAGCTCCAGCCATTCTCTGTGATTCGTGTTGACTGAGTCAAAGGACTTTTACCAAACTTTTTTATTCATGTTGGTTTCCTCTGGCATCCATTTGTGTAATAGTGATCAGATTGTTATTGTAATCCTTTATTATAAATATGGTGATTCAGTAATAAATACAGTGATTTAAGGAAGTAAATATTGATAGCTAGTTCATGATGGTTCGTACAATTTAGAGAGATAAAAAAGAAAATCCAGTACCTGAAACACTCACATTGAAAATCTCAATGTGAGTTTAGGTAAGTTAGAAACTGTGTGACCACCCACACCTTAAAAGAAAAAAAAAACGCCAACAAACAAAACTACAACAACTACCAAAAAAACCCACCAAACAAACAAAAAAACCCAGCCCACACTAGTGTAAACTTTTGAACAGTGAGGAGAATCTTAGAAATCTTTAAAAAAAAGGGAGACTTAACCAGACTGAAAATTACCTAGTTCTTCTCCTGACAGTTTCAAACAGTGTTTTCAGAGACAATGTTTCCACAACTTTCCTACATGGCAAACAGCAATCCCTGGCTATCTGTGTTGTTAGCTATCTATATTGCTTTTTTCTTGATGTCTAGTCTAAACCTCCTTTGCTGCAATTTAAACTGAACACTCGCTGTTTTGTTACCAGTGGACACAGAAAAGCTTATTTCCTTTCTGTCTAAAGTGCCTTTTACATATTTGAAAACTGCCGACTGTGCTTTTAAACAACAATAACAACAACAAAAAATGCAAAAAACAATGCATCCATTGGCACATTGGATCAATTTTAATCCTTAGCAGTACAAATCTTGACGTCCATTTTCAGGATCTGAAAAGGGCATGACATGGCCAAGAAGCTGTTGCCAGACAAGGAGATGAAGGTGCTGTAGGCTTGGCTGCTGCTGTACCAGGAACACACTTACCAAAGCAGGATGGAAGGAGGAAGGACATGGGGAGCTCTGAAGATACCCTGCCAATCCTCCTAGAATAGAAGGAGTTCCCATCTCCAGTAATACTTGAGGACAGGCAGCAGTGACTGGGACGATCCTGCTAGCACCTCCAGGGATCTGGCGAGCCTAAGCCCTGCTGCTCTGCTGCTCAGGGATAGCCCACAGGGCAGAATGAGGCTAAGCAGTAGAATGCATCTGAAGCGCTCCTTGGATTTTCAGAACCCAAAAGATTAATTCATTCAGAATGATTTAGATAAATTTCTGTGGCTCTAATCTAAACCTTTTCTAGTTCATAACGCTCTTGATTTGCAAGTAGAAGTTGGCACTCTTGAGAGAGAGCTACATGTGATTACTAAAAATATTCCATTTTAAATACAAACAAACTTATGGTATAATTTTTATTTTGTAGTGTTTAGATTGTATCTGTGGCCTCACAAGGAAAAGGATTCTTTTAACAAGCTTTAACAAGAGCCAAAGAAAAAATAAAAGGTGGTCTGGTGTATTCTTGTTAACATTAAGATTAATTACCATACACATACATTTTTTAAAACAGTTCTTAAAAAGTGATATAATAATTCTCCCCCAGAAAGCAAAGATAACTACACAGTATTGTTGCACCAGCTTTGTTTATGCTGTTCATGTTCTAGGTGATATGAAGAGTCATTCTAATTGTGAATGTTCATATATGCTTAAGTCTATGTGAAAAGCTCCATCACTAGGAAGGAAGACGTAGCCTAGGCTGATAACTTAAGGCTAGACACTTATGTGGCTACTAGGGAGGAAAGCAGATTAGTTTCTTTTGCCATATGATTCTCTTCCCGCTCTTTTTTTCCTTTCTTTTTTAGTTCCTTGGCTCTCTTTGATTTATGCTCTTGCTGGTCCACTGTTTTGAGAACCTGATGTTGTGGAATCTTTAAGTCATCTGTGACCTAGGTCACTACAGACAGGAACAATTTAGTAAAAGTATTAATTGAAACTCTCTGGCAAGCCCTACTTCAGCAGATGAAGTTACACATCAAACCTACGCAGACTGCAGCTACACTTCCAAACAGACTAAGATTTTCAATATCTCATAAACAGGCTCCTCAATCACCAGAATCTAATAAGACTATAATCATCATTGACACTATAATGATTAAAATGAATAAAACCCATTAAGAAAAGTCATGTTGAGTTATTAAAAGTTTCGCTCTGTGTGATATGTAATCTTTTATCCATTTTTTATGATGAAATCTGTAACCATCTATCCACAAAAGACCATTAATTTACTGCTCTGTGGATGTTACCATGCTCTTTAGTTTAACAGCTTATCATTGATTTCTTGAGGGAGATATTATATTTGGAGAAATACACATGGAACTAAAGCCAGTATGTTGCTGTAAATTTGCCAGTGACAGGATGATCAAAGTATTTTGGTCTAGTCAAAGCAGAGGGCTGGTGAACAAGTTCAGAAGAGCCTATGGTCATATCCCCACTGTTGTAAGCAGACCCCGAGGCAAGGCAGCAGATACATGTTTTCAAGAATCACAAACTCTTGTAAGAAAAGGTCATGTGCACTGCAGGGGGAAACACAATAAAATTTCCATTAACTAGAGCCTAGTTAACCGGCTTATTGGCATCTATTAGAAACAAATTGCAAACAAAACTGATCCTATTATAAACTTCCCCTTGTTCCCTCAGTAAAATAAAGTCACTGAATGACCCACAAAAGAGGACGAACACAGTTTGTCAGATGACTTGCTTTATTTTTGAGGGAAGTATTATGTTTCACCCACTGACGGGTCTACAATCATGACTGGCAGAAAATTACATAGTTATGGGAAATACGTGAATCAGTGCTTCAAAAGTAACCTGGAGAGGGGAGGCAATGCACTTCGGCTCACATTCTTTTAATAGGGACTTTTTTTCCTCCTAGGCAAACAGCAATAAAAAAATGTGAATGGAAGGATGTGTACACAAACTTTCTGTCTAAGTGGTGGGAGAGCACTCTTCCTGAAGTGTACATTTTCTCATAATAAACCCAGCTCCAATATCTTTATTGCTCATCTCCTTTTTAATCTTATTAACAATAAAGCCTAAAAATGTTTTGAAGAAGTCAAATAAAGGGTGTTCTCCTTTTTTTCTGAACATTCTTTCCATTTACCTGGAATTACTAATAAACTGTCTTTCCCAACATTTTTAAAGCTGGGTCAAACCTTCAGACGGTGCAAAGTCACTCAAAAGCAGTGAGGATATGACAATTATTACTTGCTGAGAATCTTACCCAATCTCTGTATTTTCCATCTGTCTGGTTTTTCCTTCAGGCGCCTCTTAGCACTTCAGATATAGCTATGAATCAAATAAAATTCCTCTTGGTTTA
Organism: Platysteira castanea; assembly: GCA_013397175.1. Taxonomy (NCBI): domain Eukaryota; kingdom Metazoa; phylum Chordata; class Aves; order Passeriformes; genus Platysteira; species Platysteira castanea. The sequence continues at coordinate 1,137,633 of VYXC01011827.1, read as the reverse complement.
TCTGAACAACATGCCACAAGCCAGTACCACAGAAATGTAAGTCTCTTTGCAAAGGGAATAAAACAAAAAATATTTGCTTTTCAAATAAATATAGTCATGACAATTATAAAAGTCAAATATCACCTTCCTCTTAGCGAAAGAATGTAGGGGATGGGGGATGCAGGAGCATGGAATATACAATAATGACTGTGGATGTTACTTTGACTTAGAATACAGCTATAGGGAAAATGCTCTGGTTTTAGGTACTTCATTCAGAGACAAAGGTGTGCCAAGGAATTCACAGAGGAGCTTGCTCTGGCCAGCCCTGCCCTGTCAAATGTTCTGCCAATGCAGGATGTTGGTTGTCCGAAAAAAAACAATTTTCTCAGCAATGCTTTTGGAAGAGTACTAGAAATGCTTGAAGTAATTGTTACTGTAGTAGGAGTTTGGGAAACAATCCTAAAAGTTAAGTCTTTCTTTTAGAGTAAAAACTGAGCCTTACTTCAAGGATACTGAGAAATACCTGTCATGATCATCTGTTTTTATACAACAGCTGCATGCTCCATTGCAAAAAAAAAAAAAATTACAACAGGAAGGAGACCACCTACTCTGACCTACTCGGGAGTCCTTCCTGTAGTCCTTCCTGTAGTCCTTCCTGAGTCTTGTAGTGACTTCCAGGAGTCCTGTAGTCACTAGATTTACTGAGTGATCCATGCTGAGTTCTACTGCAGCATTTTGTGGGTCCCTGTGATGCTATTTTTCTTCCCTTGAAAGTGAGAGATTAAAATTCTATTGCGCAAATCCCCCAGAGTCACAGAGCCTCTTGCCATGGGGGATCTTTCACATTATTCAGCCTGACGCTTCGCAGAGCACAAGCCAGGCAGCTCAGTACAGTTGTCAACAGATTGACACCTATGACTTAGGTGAATCTGAAGTATTTCAGTTCGTTGGCCATATGCTGATTGAAAGCCATTAGTAGCAAATGGGGAGTCTGAGGTATTTATGGTGAACTCTGCAACCATCTATCCTTTGAAGAGCATTAATTTACTGCTCTGCACATGTGACCATGCTCTTTAATTTAACAGCTCATCTTGCTGGGGGGCAGGGAATTTGTTCGTAACAGATTATTCTGACAGGTGACCTATATTCCATGTTGCAAAAAATGGGGTTCCTGCCAGACCTTCCTTCACTTCAGCTCTGGTCGGTGGTTTGATTCCGAGTAAATCATAACACCCCGTATTGGGAAACACCCGAGAAAGGAGGCTCGGACTGCTGTGCCTTTCTGCCTACTATCCCCACCTCAGCTGTTGCCAGAGCATATGCCTAATCAGGAGGGAAAAAAACCCAAATCCATGTTCAAATTCCAGTTGCATACCAAAGTGCTGGTATTTCTTCATGATCCTTGCAACTAATTGACTAAAACCCTGAAGCATGATTTGACTACAGTCATGTATTAATACTGAGCTTCAGGTATTATGAAAGCAAAGATTTCTCCCCTGCCCCTGGACTAAAAAATGGGAGGGAATAAATACAAAAATTTGTGGCTTAACAGACGTTTGATTCTTTAATAAATACTGCAAACCACAGTGAATGATGTTTGTTATCAAAAGATTTAAAGGGGGAAGTTATTAGGCAGATGAGAGCTTGTTAAGGAGTATTCTATGGTAGTGAATGAGGTAAAACAGAGGAAACTGTCTCCATCCTGGAAGGAATATTTACTTTAATACACCATAGACAAAAGGTAAACCAATTGCTAAGATGTGCATAATTTTTAAGATATTAATGAATTTCATTTTATCTTCATATTACTAAAAACATACATCTTCCAGCAAAGCAGTGAAGAGTTTGTCGCATGAATGTTTATTGCGTGAACTGTAGTTAATTGTAATCTTTTGAGATGACTCTTATACTGATCAGAAAAGTGAAGGAATTGTGAGGGAGTGGCACTGCCTACAGGAAGGATGAGAAAACAAGTCACTTTGAGAGTTTTAGCAAATCTGTTCAATGGTAAGGTATGATTATGGACTGATGAGTCAGCTGTTCCACAATTACAGGTAGAGAGAGCAATAAAATCTTGCTGAGTTTGGCTATTGAAATTATATGGTTTCATAAATAGTATAATATTGTTCTCAGCAGGTAAAAGGTGTATTTTAAGGATGACCACTTTACCACGCATAGAAATATCCAGTGGCTGAAGGTCAACAGGCCTTCTAAATGATAACATAAATCCACCAAATTACTTGATAGGAAAGTAATTGCTGAAGCTTTGTTCTTGTTGTGAAATTATAGTTTACTGAATAGGCAATATTTTCATTGTAAATATTTTCCTACAAGTATATCAAGGGAGAGAGGGCAGAAGAAATTTTTTGCTAGTGTGTGTCTCAAGAAGGAGTACTATATTTTATGATTAAAAAGTCGTAATGGTTGGTCTATTTTTCCTTCCAGCTGGTGCAGAAAAAGAACAATTTTCTTTTTCCTTTCTTGCTCAAACTTTTTGTCTAGAAATGTAGCCTCAGCACTGTCCTTAAATTGGTGATAAGGGCATGCAGCTACAGATTCCCAGATGTGACTGCATCAGGAGAGTGGGGTGTTGAATGACACCTTTTTCTCCTAAACAAGGAAGGTCTGCCCTCGGCAAAACACAGTATGTGAGGAATATGAGCTAGCTTGTCCTTCTTTAGCCCCCAATTCTTGCAGTTGTTCCTGACCCTTGTCTGGTGGAAAGCTCTTTCCTCCCTGCTCTCTGACTGTGTATTTATAGGCAGAGGCAGATGAGGAGTGTCACAAACAGGCCAGTGAAGCTGGAGAGGTCACTCAGCAAACTGGCAGCCCTCCGTGGAGAACTGGGGTGCCAAAGTCCTGCCCAAGGTGGTCAGAAAATTACTTCCTTCACAAAGCATTAAGCAGATCTTTGGATACCCCCTTAAGTGATAATCCCTCAGCAGCCAGGCCCCAGACTTCATCCCCTTCAGTCTAAAAATCAGCTAAAGTTTTCTGAGGATCGACCTGTAAGATTGCTATTATTTCAGAGTAGTCTGAAAAGTTATCCACAGCCTTAATCAATCATCATGCAAGTGAACTTTGCTCTGCAAGTCCAATGACATCTTGATGTTCTTTTTTTATAAAATGCTCTTTTTATGGAATATTTTTTGCTAAAGGACATATAACTAATACTCAGGAGTATTCACCATGCAGCAAGTTTATTTACACCCAGCATAATACTAAGTCTTAGAGTCGTCAAATTGCAAATGTCTTGCTCTCACAGGGGATGCAAAAAAGGTCCAAAGAGTTCCCAACTGAACCCAGACACTGCAAAATTTAACGCAAATTACTGCCATGAAAAACTCTGCCAGTATTTAAAATGATTAAACATACGGGTCTACAGAAAATCATCTTTGATGGCTCATTTCCTCAGGTATAGGCTTTCAAAGGAACTATTAGGAATTGTCTAGGTATAATTAAAATTACATAATTCATAAATAATAAATCCCTTTTTTCAATTACTCTTCTATCTAATTATACATCAGTGCTTAATTGATATTTAGCTCTGTCAGTACCTAGGTCTTTATGTAAAAGCAGGAAAAATACTTTGGGTTGGAGTCCACTTAACCAGCATCTTACTTGCATTCAAATATCTTTCTCACACACACAAAAAAATACAGATAATCTAAAATGAGAGTGTAAATTGTTTAGATCACTATGTCAACAACGAGAAGCAGATATGTTTTACGGCTTTTGAGGGGAAACAAGGTTTCATCCAAGACTCACATTTCAGATTGCTGTTAGGTATGCAAAGACCTTAAATTATGAGTCTAATGGGTGTAGGGAGGAGTATCTCAAGAGTGACTATTGGTGTAGTCTGAGGCACTACATAATAGAACAGTTTCCTGTATAGCTCTTCTGGAGATTAGTGTTATTTTGAGGTGGGTAAGTAACCAAGAATAATTTCTTAATGTGAAGACTTCTCTTGCATGGACAGCCATGCTTAGAGGCAATATTTGCCTCAGATCTCCATGGATAATTTGCAATAGCATTTTGCTATTGGGAAGTTGTGCTACTGATTTCTTTCCTGTCTTTTAAAATTTACCATTAGTCTATATTTTAGCTTAATATCAATGTATATTCTGGCACATATATTATGTTGCCATTCTAAATTACTATTGCAATGGCTGGATTCCTCCTGGACTCTTAAACTGAAAGGTAATTTTTCGCAGGTTGGCCATAAAGTCTTGAATTTGACCTCTGAACTCTGCATGACTACTTATAGAGTCAATCAGATGGGAAAGTTACACTACTGACTGAATCTTCCATTATAGCTACTGAAAGGTCTCAACAACCTCTGCAATAGATAACCCACAGGCAAATCACATACCACTTTGGTAGCAATGCTAGAATTCTACTAGTTTCCAAAGCTGTCACTGAATTTGCAGTAGTGCCTTGTACTTAGAAGATAATTTGTTTTAATTTATCAGAGACTGTCTACCTCTGCACATACTTTACTGATGTGAACATGCTTTAGATTCACTGTGTTTAGTATGGAAGATTCTCTCTCTTTAGCAGCTGTTTTTCCTGCTACCCAGGTTAGAAAAAGAATGGCAAATATTCAAAAGGGCTATGTTTTCATCTAATTTGTTCTATATCATGATGTTTTCATCTGATTTGGTCTATATCATGATGTAATACTTTCCCATTCATATTCATATTCATTTTCCCATTCACATCAATAACACTTCTTTCCATGCTAATTCAGCTATCACATACTATTCTCTACAGAGTGAAGTGTGCATCATCCCACTGAATCTCCAACACATTTGAATGGAAATGGGTCAAATGAATTTACCATTACTCTAGGTCTGCAAAGACAGGTTCTTTGTGTTAAGGAAGTAATATGTTTTTACCTTTCTTTCCATATAGTAAGGGGGAAAACATTCAGCAACAACACATGAAGGTTTAACGTCTGCACCTTTGTTTCAGTTTATCAACATTTTTTACCTTCATCTTTCAGTAAAAAAATGACAGAGGTATTACACAAGAAATCCTAGATAATATCTTTGTAGCACATTTGAGACAGACCAATGTTTTCAACTGTTTAAACAAAATTTAATGTGAACATACTTCAGCTTGACTGGCTTTGAAGCACGAGTTTAAAATAACCATTGAGATAGAAACACCATTATTCATAAAAACAGCAAGTTAATAATAAAAGTGTGCTTGCTAGAAGTTGCAGCACTATTATTGTATATAATCCCAAAAATAAGGACATTTGTTTAGAAATCAGGGTATTTAAAAACAACTTATAATCTTAAGCTCCATGCTCCATGTTTGTCTTTCACATGACAAATTCAAGTTTTCCTTCACAAAGAAAACATTTGGAAAGTAAATTTTCTTTTCCTTTAAGGAAAGCCAGGTCTTGTTGGTGCTAGGACTCACAGCTTCAAAGAAAAAACAAAATATTACAGAGTCATGGAACAGTCAGGAAATTTGTCAGCCCAATGACAGAACATCACAGTTACATCCTAGAATACAACTTGCTAGTCCAGGCTTCACGAGGCCAAGGAGTTTGCCCCCAGAATGGGCCTGGTTATGAAGAAGAGCTACAGGCGTTTGCACAGCCTCATGCCAAAGCCTTCTCCTGCCATCCCTTGCATATGGAAAATGTTAGAGAACCCAAACAACTAAATCAGGCAAGAGTAACAAAAAGAGAATAACAATGATTTTCACATGTCCCATAAATATACCTTGGCAGTGAATCCATTTGCAAGCACAGCACATTAGACAATTAAGGGCAATTTTTCAAATGTGTTCTCTGAAATTTCAATGCAGTGTTGCTCACATGGTCTTCATAGGAAGACTCATGTTTTCATGCTGAGTTGCATGTGAAAGCTGTCATGCAACCATTCCTCATGTAGTTTCAGAGGCTGTGAAGAGGGGCCTTTGAAAGTTGAACCTGCTAGTTACCATTCTAATGCAGAGATAAAATATATTTCGTTTCCCTTGATCTTGCAGGGTGTTCACAAGCTTTGAGTGAAGATAAGTATTAACTCCTCTAAGTAATTTTTGCAAGATGCCTATGGTAAATTACCCGCAAGATGTAAGTAGGTTCATCTGATAGCTGGAGACCCTTAAAGTGTCTATTAGAAAACTATACTCATGAAAGACTTTCTTATTGATTGCAACCATTATTAGCTCAACTGGCCTGAGACAGAAAATAAATATGCATTATACCTCTTGAGAAAACAAGTTTCACAATTATACAGATTTTATTAGACAAACAAGACTTTTAAAAGCTTGTATGGTCAGTTCCTCTTTGGAGAGGCTTGTCCAGCTTGGAATCATTACAAGAGCTAACAGTAGCTCTCTGTGTTGTATGATTCATCTGTCCCTGTAGATAACCCTATATATCACTGCAGAGTGTGCTGATTAGAAGGGAAGTTACTAGGAACCAGAGGCCTAAATTGCTGCTTGATACTGCATTAACATTTCACATTTATTAACTCACCATACAAACTATTGATCTGAAAATAAAATTAGTGGTTTCTCCGGCATAGTAGTGAAGAATAGCACTTTGTAATGGAGGAAATTCTCATTCTTGATTGCATAACAGTAACCATTAAATTTCCTTATTATGAAGGCCTCTAATTAGCAAAGATTTTCATTTTTTCCCAATACCACAGGGGGCCAATCACTATTCTGAGCACATATCACTTAGGTGCATAAAAATTTGCATTGTGCTGTTGGTTTTCCTTTTGAGAGAGTGCCTGGGAATATAACAGAATATAGATATGGCGATAGTATTTTCTATATAAAATTAAAATTCAGTTCAGGAGAAAGTGTGCAGTAAGGAAATGTATTTGAAGGTCCTGCTTCCTCTCTGTCTTCTTGTTCTTCACCACTCCCTGAAAACTTTGTAATGGATATTATTACCACAAAAAGAAAATAGTTTTGTTGTTTGATATAAAATTCCCCTGCAAAACACACAGAGGTTTTTAATAGTTCCCCTGCTTATTCTGAACAACCTCTTGCCTCACATAAACTACAGCTGCCATTTAAAACCATAGCTTGCGTTTCAAGGATGCCTCCAACTGCGTCCAATTCTCTGTCCCCCATGAAGTCCAGCACTGTGAAAGTGAAATTAAAACTTAGAAATATATCAATGTACACAAACATCGAACGAATGACTTTGAAGTTTGTGTCCTGAAGAGCTCCTCGCGCCGTGCCTGTGCTTACACTGTAGCTGTGAGGCTTGGCAGGCTGATCATTACCAGTCAGTCTGACTCGCAGAGGCGCGATCAGCACCTCACCGCCCCGCCATGCTCAGGCCAGCAGGTTCAGTGCGTGCAGCAGACGCACTGAAAGCGAGCAAACTCTTTCCAAACATAATAATGCAGTGTTCTCGCAGAGATCCTGCACCAATCTTAGAGTTATTTTGAATGATGTAAAAGTACATGAGATGTATGGTGAGCAGTAATGCACATGCCCAGTCCCTCCGTGTGGGAGAGTGATAGGAAATATTGGTATCTTGAGTGGGTCCTAAACGTTTTTATCTGAATGTAAATCAGTGGCAATCTGCAGAAGAGTCTTTGTGACTTGTTGGCAATGCCTATAATGCAGCATCTGCAATTTTGAAAGCATGGTGCCACTTGGAGTATTAGGATTATTTGGTTGGGGTGAGGGGTCCTAGTAATATACAACTTTCTATCTTTATAACTATATTAAATTTGTATATAACAAGTGAGATGGAATTTGTAATGCTTATATGTGGATGGACTATGCATTATAGTCAGAAAATATGAATTTTAGCTCTGGACTCAAAGTAGCTCAACCATCTATGCCTGCTTTATGGAATGGCTGAATGGAATGAAACAGCACTGTGAGCACAAGCAAAAATTCCTAATTATTTTGGTGGGAGAAAAGGGGAAAGAGAAGAGGGGAAAATACAATTTAGCCTGTACATTATTCTTTCAGTCGTGGTTTTCAAAGGCTGAAATAGATGCACAGAGCCACAATCCTGCCAATTGCTCCCTGCAACTACATTGATCTCAAGTAAGAGTTCAGAACTATTTGGAATTAGGAAAAAAATTTTAAATCATCATAATGAAATATTTCCTTTCCCAGCTAGAACTGCTGATTCGACTGCAACACCCAGCTACTGGAGACAGTGTTTGAGAGTTGGTTTCAGCTCCTTACAGGTAGCCTCTGGATCATCTATAGCTACTTGTGTATTTCTTTGTTTCTGGCTGCTGTTTGGAGAGCTGTGGAAATGCAAGTTTTCTCTCCACGTTTTTAAGTAGCAAACCCATGCCCGAAATGAAGAAAGGGTCAAACTGGTGGTTAGATATATTGTCTTTCATTCCAGGGCTTCTTATAAAAGTGCAGCTAAAACAGCTGTGGTGGAATCAGGCTGCCAAGAACGCCTTACAACACAAGGATATACCCAACTGGTTTATATAGCCTTAATTCAAGCAGCACAACTAATGATAATGATATGTTACAGTATTATTATGCCAGGAATGTATGAAATCAAGAGAGAACATTTCATTTTAAACTTTGCTGATTTTTCACATTTGCTTAGCATTTTCTCTAATGATTTCTTGCACTGTTTTTATGCCACCTCAGATAAAATGCCATCATACATGATATTTGCACCATTAGGCACAAAGTAAGCATTAGTTATGATTAGAGGCAATGCTGTGAAGCATTAAAAAATGTAAAGGAAGTGGTTTTCAAGCATACTCTCAAAGGCTCTGAAGCTTGAGTGTCATTTGCTTTCACTGTGCCAGCTGGATGATGTTCTACATTTCAACAAAGCTAGCTACCATTTCCAAACAGATCCATACAAGATTTTCGGCATTCATATTTGAGTGAGAAGTCCAGTAAAAAATACATTCACACAGAAATGCAGAGAGCAGGAATCCAGTGAACCTATCTAGAGGGAATTAAGTGAAACAAAACACAGTGGTTACAATTAATCATCAGTGAACATGGTCACAATGACATTCTTTTCAAGGAAAGGAAACCGTTTTCTGTCAGAAGCTGCGTCTTGTCAAACAACACCTCTAATATTTGGTTTTTATTATGACTCTTGTCTTTGTGGAGCATAAAAGTGATTTTGACTTGCTGCATAGATTAAGGGTGAATAATATAATTAGGTTGAATTAATAAAACTCGTGGTCTTGCACTATTCATATGTCAGTATGGAAATTTTTCTCAGCTATTTCCTAATGCTGAAATGCAATGGAGTACAGTTACACAGGGTTAAGCCTCTGCAATTATTTGGTTCGTCCTCTGGCTTGTGAAGAAGAAAGAACAAGACTATTTTTGAGCTGTGTGAACTGTTCTTTCAGCATTTGGCTAGGTCAATTAGAGTGCAGTAAGTAAAACACCTGAAAGAAGTGATGGAACAAGCTAAGACCAACTGAAATCAAGTCTCTTGGTGTACATGTAGTCCTGAGTTTTTCATGTTCTAGTCCCACATAAATAATTATGGTTTTTTCTTTGAGTTTTCTTAATTTGTTTTCCCAGAAAAGCTGACCTAAGGTCCAGAATCTGATTTTCTGTGAGTTCACTGTTTGCAACACTACAGTGACTCTTTTTGAACCATCAGAGACATAAAACCATTCAGATGATTTATTGGAGTGGATCTTGCTGCCAACATCTACCCTGTGTGAATGATATGCATGATTCCATTGCATTTCATGAGCATTAACCCAATAGCTCTCAAAGATGGAAGACAAAAATATTGCTCATGTAAAATTTTTAAGGTCCCATGTATCCACTCTCTCCATGCAAGAGAGATTTGCCGTAACTTCATGTTCATTCTTTAATTTTGATATTGATCATTTAAACAAAAAAAAAATCTAAACATCTAGTTTAGAAAATAATGTACCTTTCTGATGAAAATGATTGTTTATCCTCAAAATTAAGGTGATTTCATAAGGCAGGATGAAATCTTGACTTAGACCAAAATAAAATAAGTACACCTGAGCCAAAATCTTCTGACTTAATGACCTGAGGTTCGAAGGCACCTGGAGAGTTCATCTGGTCCAGCCCCCTGCTCGAGCAGGGCCATGCACAGCACTTGCCCAGATCCATGTCCAGACAGCTTTCTAATATCTCCAAGGAGGGAGGATGCCACAACCTACCTGGGCAAACTGTGCCAGTGGTCAACCACCCTCACAGTGGAAAGGTGTTTCGTAATGTTAGCCAGAACTCCATACTCCTTTCCTCTCTTTCTTTGTTTCCTCCAGACACAAGGAAGTGTAAAGTTCACGAGAGCTGTGCCCTTCTGTGCTGCTGAGAGAAGGCAATAAGAAGACAGGTCTACTTTTTTTCTTTGCAAGTGAGCTAAGATATCCTTCTCTTTATAACACTTGCATTTCAATAATATGAACTCTTCTGGAGACATCAGAAAAAGAATGCTACAGGCTGCCATCACAGTAGAGACCTCACCAAAAATATCAACATGATACTTGCATGATACTTGATACAAGATGATACTCCCTTCTGCTTTGCGTTTCCTGACACAAAAAATTAATCAAAAAAAACCCCTTTACTCTGAGAAGAAGTGACATTTCCCTGGTATACAAGATCTAAGCGAACGAGGAAAAATATCACCACAGGCAAAGACCAAATAGTCTGGAGTAGTTACTGCCTTCAGTAAGGCAGGATGCAGCTATATCATCCAAAAAAATATCTACCACTCCTGTTCACAGTGAAGCTCAGAGGTTGACCTCCCTCCATTTGTAGTACCATCAGACTAGTAAGGGGATGTTTTTGTTGTCATTTTCTACAGATCTTTTAATAAGTTGCTAACTGGCAGTGAAATAGATCAGGAAATGCTGGAATACTTGTAGGGTTTTTCTGGTCTCAAAGGTGATAATAACAGAACAATGAAGAAACCTTAAATCTTAAACTTCTAATACAATTCAAATTCATATAAATCATCAGAACAATCTGCATTTGGAGGAAACTTGTTGTTATCAGTGATTATATCAGCTAACTGTTACGATTCCAAAAGGGACAATAGCGTCAGGTTAATATATCATGTCGTTCTAATGAATGCGGCTGTTAAATACCAAAACCTGTCTGTGGGAGCCAATAAATATCCCAATCAGGGAATGAAAGAGTCATCCTAAAGGGACAGACCCGAGAGAGCTCCCCAGGTTAAGTGACTAAAAAGGCCTCCCCCAAAATTCCCTGTCCTGTTATGGAAACATATCCCAGTTCTGCTTCCCCAGTTGGCCTCCCCGCCCCCTTATACCTTATCTGCTCCTTCATTAGGAAATTCTCCCTTCCCCACTCTCCCAATGGACCTTGTTCCTCACCACACCCTCAGATTTTCCCATTGGCTCCCATACCCTAGTCCCACATACATACCACCCCTGCCCCGGTGCTTTCCCCGCCCCCATATATAACATGGAACTGGATTCTTCAGCATCTTTGGTCCCTGGTGCCCTTCATGCATGGGGTTCAAATAAACCTGTGCCATGGAATTCCACACAAAGACCCTTCCTGCCTCTTTGCCGTTGGCTTGTCAAAGAAGCTGTCCAATGCTTGTGTGTGTGTCTGTGTGAATGCAGTGGCTGCCAGGTGACTTTCTGTTGGAGTCGCTTTGGGAGGTCGTAGCACTCCACCAGAACACCCCCCGGACTCAACACCTGTCATTCTTCTCCTAACAAGAAGAGAGGTGTCTGAAAAATGTCATTGCAAATCAGTTTAATCTATCTGGCACTGAAAATACAAATCTGTCTTCCTCCTAGCTTTCTTTTTTCCATCATGGTACTGGTAGGAAAGGGCAAAGCTGCTATTACTTAGACCTGTATTTCTGCACCTTTGTGTGTTTGCATTGCTTTGAAGCACAACTTAACCACGAGTTTCCTGTGCTTATAATGATCAAGGGTTTGTGTGATTACAGCACAACAGCAATGCTCTTCTATTATCAATGCGTGTTTTTAAATGTCACTGAATTGTGACATTTTTTGGCCCTGAAGGTCTAATCACAGATAGGAAGTGTGGAATAAACAGAGATGGAGGCCTTTGTGAACATAACATATTAGCCTCGGGCTTTTGTCACTCCCATAGTATATTCAGTTGTCTGAACCCATAGATTATTTAATGGGATTTGCTACTGTGACATTCTTTAGTCCTTCAATCTAGCCTATATTGGTGCTGAACAGGAAAAGCTAAAATGTCCGTGTTTTCTTTGAGTCAGGCAGATAACTGATGGCAAAGGAGCGCTGGTTTATCTTCAGGTTGCCGGAAACACTGGCGTTTATAAAACCTCTGGTCACTAATGTACTAATCCCTTAGGGTGGTCTACTGAGAGGAAGGGGCTGTGGAGGCACCACCCACAGCCTTTCCAAGGTAAAGCCATAAACATCAAACCTGAAACGGCTACTCTGGGTTTCAATGCAGATTAGGGATTAAGCAGTGGGGTGCTGTTTTACATGCGAATAGGCTGGCAGCAGTACAAAGAGAAAGCCAGAGAGCTTGGTGTTAGCCAGTTGGTTTTGAAGCACAAATGTAACATCTAAAGGGGAAATATGGACACTTGCCAGTAGAACGGGTTCAGCTAAGTCACATGAGGAATTTATTTTTGCGGAAACAAATTCTTACACATTATTTTATTTGAAACACTGATACTTGAATTACTTGTAAAGTCTTGAAATTTATTTAGCTACTCTAGGCTTATCAGAATTCATTACAATATATTTCATTTTGACCCAGGAAATATGTTTTCTTTTTTAAAAGAGAAGATAAAAACATACCAACCCTCAATATTCTAAACATGGAATTAGTGTCAGATAAGTGTAGTCAAAATCTTCCCCTATCTGAGACTCTGGAATGAGATGTTCTTCAAGCTTTAAGAAGGCCACAACATCCCATGGCAAACGGATAGCTGTGCATTGATTTTTGTCCTTCAGAAGAGCTCAGAAAAAAGTTGTCATACGCAGAAGTAACAGCTGTGCCATGTATCTTTCAAATCTACAAAACATTTGCATTATATCACAAATGAACCTCTAAGAAATAACTTCGGAAAAGCCTGAATTCATCCCTTTCAGGATATGCAATCTAATCAGCACCAAGGGAGAGGAGGAATGGATTAGAAATAGCAGGCTCTGTTTATTTTTGTCTGGGAACTATGGAATGTACATTTATGGCTTTGTTTGAGAGCTCAGAATTTATAAATACAGTCCATAACTCTGTACTCCCCAAATAACTTACATCACCAAAAGAGCCATTTAGAAGAAACTGGAGGAAGCCAAATCTTCAACCCCAAATTCATCTGTGTTTTAGGGAGCAAAGACGTTTCATCTGCAAATATTCAGACATGCATCAACTGGTGCTGGACCAGTTCTGAATTATATTTTCTGGTTCAGATTTAGCTTCCTCTAATGTCCTTCAGTAAAAATGGACCTTGTGAGATTTCTGCTGTTGTAAGCAAAAGTTTCAGAAATACACCACAAAACTGAAATCCCACTTTAAACTTTGACTATGCCAAGCTGCACAGTCTGTTTTCAAAATTGTCCTAATATAAGGGTTCCTTTAGTTGAACTACTAGTAATGCAGCTGGTTGATCTCAGCGCTTTGGCCTACATCAGTAAATCAAGTGTATGAAATAGTTTCTTCTTCTCTGGTATGAAGGAGGAGAGGGAATACACCTCTTTGCTCATAAATATTAGCAATTTTGGTGATGAACACCTAAAGGAATAGGGAGGTTTGTCAGTGCCCTGCAGATGTGGCCAGAGGTTGGGGCTGGAGGCTGGCATCACTTCCTGTCTGTGCAGCTGTTCTTGATCCCGTATGAGAACAGAAAGATAGCTTTCCCTTTTTCACCTCTGCACTTCCTCTTCCTTTTCTTACATTACTTACAGTCACACTCCCTCTTTCTTGTTTCCCGTCCTTGTTTCTCTGCCTCTCAGAAGGTTCTTTCCATCACTTTTTTTTTCTACACAGTTTGCTGCCACCACCTTTTCTGTTCCTAATATAACCCAAAGCATACAGTCCTTTCTCAGAGTCTCCCAGAAAATCCTGCCCATTTTATCGCACTGTCATATGGTCCCGTCTGGCAGTGCACTGCCCCACTCTCAGAGGGTGTGGGGAAACACCATCCTTCCCTCGCCCTCTCATCCTCACTCTGCTTCCTGCCATTGTCCTCTGAGGGGGAGTGCAAGAGACAAGGTCATGCTACCAAAGGGGAAACATGTAAATGGAGGATTTTGCTTGCCCTCTTTATGGGTAACTTTTCAGTTGAGTGGGGATAAACATCTTAACCAGATCTCTCTCCGGAGACCAGGAAAGGAGGATAGCAAATAGCAGAGGCCAATGCAACAGCCCTGCTGTCTGCAGTTAATTCCAGAGCCCAGGCTGGCTGCTGCCCATGGGACAGGAGTGAGACTGAGACTACCGAGAAAAACACAACACCTCTGTCGTGAGGGCTGCAAGCTTTGCCCTCATGCCTTCTCAGCTTTCAGGCAGGCTCTTCCTCCTTCTCTGCTTTCTCTGCCAGCAGAGGCTGAGCCTTGGTGCTGTGGTTTCAGATCATCTCCATCCTTACCTAACCCCCTCTACCCTGCTCATCATGCCAAGTATGGACCATGTGGAAGGACAGTACCCCCAGGCACGTATGGCAAGAAGAGAAGATCATTCTCGAGGAGAGTTCTGCATATGGAGGGTAATGATTTGCACTTTGGTTTGGGGAAACAAATGCACTTTACTATGCACTGTACACTTCCATTCACATGGAGGATTGGGAGAACAATTTCTGAATGGTAAAGTTCTGTAACTAGGACCAAGATCATCTGTCAAAGAGATCATGATGAAATGGCTGACTATTCCTGACCTCACGACTCTTTCCAGCAGCAGTGCTCCTCTTCCCACACAGCTTACCAGTGGAAAGTGTATTATTTTTGTACATCTCATGCAAAAATGCAGCTTTTATTTTGCTTACAGAAAATTAGCCAAGGCCAAAATCAGGCTTAGAATAGAAATTATCCCACAAATTGGGTTAGATATACATTTAACTGACAAACTCCCAAATACTCCTTTTATATTTTTAAAAAATTCTCCAGAGATAACAATTAGTCCTGCTGTGGCTGCAACAAATGATGGGAAAAGTCTGATCAGATGTTGCTGGTCTACCAATCTCCATGAAACATGAGTCGTCTTTATCACTATAGAGAGCATTCTGGGGAGATTAACAATTTGACATGGATGCCATTCATCCATGTGCATGGAGCCAGCAGCCGGCCAATGCACTGTATGAATTCCACATAATCCCTCTTCTGTAGGCTTCAGGGGTACACAGGCTTTATCCAGACCATAGAGAAACAAGAATTTTACCCATGGGAAGTAAAATAAAAACAATTCAAGACAAACTGTGAGGAAAATAACACTGATAAAGGATTGCAGGAGCAGGTTTGGAGAATGCCCCTACTTCGTTGAACACTGGGGAGTTGAAATGTCAGTACAGGGGAGATCTGGACCACTTAACAAATGTTGCCTCTGAGCCTGTAAACAATTACTTGTGTGAGTGATTACCAGCACAAGTAATTCCATGAAACTCATGTCTAAACATTTGCAAAAATGTCCAAAACTGGTTTTTTAGTCAGCAAATACAAACATGTTTCCAGCACCATCTGAGGGCAGTAGGTGATATACACAGTCTGCGTAGGTATTTCTTAGTTTGTTTTTTTAAAAGGTATTTTAAAATGTGATGCTTTGGCAACACTAGAGGAAATAATAGGAGAGAAGGCAGAGCGTAGGAGAGGGCTTCGTGTTCAGAGAAATCTTTCATATAAATTTGCTGCTAATTGCTTCCTTCTTCTTAAGACACCAAATGATGCCATTGATCATCCATAAGTGCTGAGGACAGCACAAGGATGGTTAAATGTATCAGTAAAGAAACATTCTTAATGAGACAGAAAGCAGGGTAAATCTTGACCAGCAGATTTCACCAGTTTTCAGTTTAAAGGAATATTGACCTTATCATTAGTTTTACTTACTTTTTACCTCAAAATTTGAAGGAAGAGTGCAAATCAGGTAATCATAGGGAGCTATGAGTTGCTGTCATTCATATATTTCAGTGGTCCTTAATATAATAGTTAAAATCTCAACCAGAAAAAGGGCGATCTAGTTTTTCTTGCTGTTCCACAATCTAGCACTGTCAAAGTTTAGTGAGATCATCACACAGTTACAGTTTTAATAAATGGTCATAGTAACAAAAACAGATTTACTCCAAATGTGTTGATTCAAATTTTTTAATTCCTGTTTTGTCAAGCTGCTTTCAACAGCCAACCCTTGTTGTAAGAATATGCTAATGTGTAATTAAACTGCACTCGCGTCATGCCATATGGTACATTTGAAACATAAACCACCATTCTATTATTTGGGGAGGGTCATTTGAAAAGGAAAGGAAAAGAAAAAGAGAGAACCCCGGGGGAAAAGACAGTTTATCTGTCCTCTCACATTTTATAAGCCAGCTTTAGCATTAGGCACTGTTTTTCTGGATGAGATTTGACAGTTTCAGGGTCAATGGATTCTTAATCTTTTATTGAAGAGAGGAGAATGTGCTGATATGCAACAAAGACCATTTTATGGGTTGTGGGATTTTTCCTTTAAATTAGATGTAATTAAGATTTTAGGAAAAATATTTATCGTTACTGTGAAGCCATGAGCAGGTAAATATGCACACATGGGGGAAGTAAGCTTTGGAGCTAGTGTGAGTTTTGCTGTTGGTTTCTGTGGGAGCAGACCCTGGTTCTCTGCCATTTTCCACTCTGATATTAACATGCAAGTCAGGATGGGTGAGAAGGAGATATAAAGAGAGAAATGCTGGATTCAGAAAGAGAGTTTGGCAGTTAGGTGCTTAATTATATAGTGGCATGTGGATAGTGTGCAAGCAGGAGTGCAGACGCAGGCAAAAATGATTAATCTCTTGTTTTAATTATAGTTGATAGTTTGATTGTGTGGTCATTATTGAAAATGACCTGGTATTTCATTTGGGAACTTCAGAGTAGCAGGAAGGTGAGGAGATGCTGTAGTCTAAGGCATTAGCTTCTTACCAGTAGATGTTTGTATTTTAATGTGCTTGACAGGTCACAAGTGAGATGAGTGATGGGCTCAACCTAACCTTTGCCAGATGATCACCTACATTAAAAATCCCTGCATAATTTATTAAAATAATTCAAACACATTTCTCAGTAGAGCATTCATTGTCTACTTTTCTTTTTAACGATCACTGTCCATGATGCTACTGTCTGATGGCTATTCAAAGAGATGTACATTAAATTAATTGGCCGGTGTTTTTAGCTTAGTTCCCACAATCAAATGCACAGGTCCTCAGAGATATTTTAGTTTCTAAAATAAAAATAACTCTTCCTCAGCACTCCTCAGGATTTGCATATGTCCACTCCCAAAATCCAACCTACTTTAAATTTGATAGGTGCAAGCAAAGAGGCCAAAAACTCAACAGTGTTCTAGTCCATGATGTGGTGAAAAACAAGCACCTCTTGAAGTGAACACTTCAAGGCGAGATTGTGGCGAGAAGCCTGGGCTGCTCTGTAGACAATTTTAGTTTTCAGAGTTGGCAGGCAGTAGCCTTTCAATGCAGGGTTATTAGACTCAGAAATATGTTTCTGGCCTCATGGGAAGAAACACACTACATAAAATTCTGCTGCAGCATGAAAGACTTGAAAGGTTTCTTTCACATGATGTAACCTCTCAGGAAATCTAACCTGACAAACAAAATAAAAATACCCTCTCCTCTCCTTCATTAACAAGAAAATAACCACCTTGTTAACCAACCGAGAGTGTAATATGTTTTACCCCAGCTCTGCAGAGTACTTGCTTGTCTTAAAGCGTGTTTCAAACCCCATTCCTATTCTGCAAGGCAAGAAAATAGCGTGTGCAACTTAAAACATCTACAGCCATGGTTTCACTTGGTAAATCAGTGCTAGTGAGACTCATGTGAAACTGTTGATGGCATGAGGCCTCCACCACAGGCCCGTGAGAACTGAAGGGCAGAGGGAGGTCTGGGTGTTGCCTGCCCACCACTCATCATATTTTTCATACAAGCCCAGGTTAAACTCTTGACCCCACTGACATAAAGGATGCTTTCAGTTACTTGAATGGGACCAGGCCTTTGCCCATAGACTTTAAGGATGACAGTCGTCTTGACTGGTCTATTATGATCCATTCAGGAATCCATGTGTTAAGCTCAGAACTTCTGTCTGGACTAGGTACTTTAGGAACATATCCAACATTGGTTTAAAGGTTTTAAATAGAGAAGCATTCATTGTATACCTATTAAAGTTATTCCAAAGTCTAATTACTCTCACTCTTTGAAGACTGAATCTTACTTCCCATCTTAAGTTGTATATATTCAGCTTCTAGATGTTGAATATCACCATAGCTGATGGTCTAAAGAACTCACTTCTGTTAAAATACCCATACCCATTTATAGATCACAATCTAAACATCTCTTAATATTTTCTTCAGTAAACTGAGGAAACTTAAATTTATGCAATTTTCAACAGGAGAAAAAATTTATTGGCCAGCTATCACAGAAAAATATTTTTAAACACAGAAAATTTAAACACAGAAAAATATTTTAAAATATTTTTAAATAAAAATTTTTTTTAAAGGCATAAAGCCAAATTTGGATCAGATTTGAATACAGCCATGCCAAAATGCATTTATTTTAACATGTGTATTCATATAATTGCATTATACATTTAAATAGGAACCACTCCATTGTCCTGACAATAAGATAGCACAGTCTTGCGTTGTTGAAAGAATTATAGCCCTATTTTCAAAATGTAATAAAATGGAGATAAAAAATCTAAGACAGTTGCCCAGGGAAGACAGAATTCATCAACTTCTGGCCCAGAAGAAACAAATGACCCTTCAAAGAAAAAAAAAAAAAAAAAAAGAACTTGAATAAAAATAGAGAATGAGAAGTCTGGCAAGAGGAAAGTGTTCCCTGCACTGGAAAATGATCCGGAATACTTGCGTTCACAAAGAAAGATAAAGAAGCCTTGGTCAAGTCCTTCTCTGCTAACAGGAACTGCAATGGGAGAAGTTGGGAATAGAAGAGCGTAAGATGAAACATGACTAAAGATGGGGATAGGGTCTCTATAAACTTGGATGAGGAATTTGAAGTGTGCTCAGGGTTTGGAAGGAAGACAATAGACAAGAGAAAGAAGAAATTATTTGCCTGCTGCAGATTACCAGAAGAAGATAATTGCACTGTGTTGCAATATTTTAAAAAGAATGGAGAAAATAAAAAGGAAAATACTAGTAAGGCTGAATACAAAATTAACTAGGACAAGAGAGGGTGAAAAACAGGTAGCTTTGAAAACAATTAGTAAGAAGGGAAGACTTCAGAATAAGCGTGGGTTTAAAGACATGAGGTGGTCATAAGGCTGCTTAGAGAAGGGGAACTTCTGGAATAGAAATCATCCACACAGACAGCTGCAGCCATAGGTTCTGGAATAGTACTGTCCCTGAATACGCTTATGTCCTCAGGGAAAGGGAAATGGGAAAATAAGAACTGATCAAAGGAGATAATGAAAGGGCAATAAAAGAAAATCCAAGAAAGATGGGTGCTCTTGAAGTTAATAAGTTGCAAGGGGAAGAGTGGCAAGAAAAAAATAAAGAAGTCAAAGAAGTCCCCATTATATGAGAAATAAAAAACTTGGATAAGATTACTTCCTTGCAGAAAAGCAGATTACAGTGTTGGTTGGAGGGGTTTAACAGGACAGAAGAAGTTTATGTAACTGGGAGGCTAAGGCTAACACTATCCTTTGACTTTAAAATTGCCAACTTCTTAGCCAGAAAAAAAATTGCAGAGATGAGGAAAGTTTAGTTATCCCATTTCCCCACCACACTCCTCTGTTTCACTGTCCGAAATGCAAGTCTATTAGGAAAGAGGACTGGACTGAACTACACATATCTACAAGACATTATTCCTTATTCTGACAAGATTTCTGGAAATTTCAGACCCTGTGAAGATAAGGATAATAACCCTTATATTTCTTTCAGGGTGTTAAAAAGCTTTGAAGCTTCTAAAAACTGAAATGAAAAACTGTAAGCGGGAAGAAATTAATCTGTTCAGTGATGAACTGGTTCAACTCTCTCGTGAATTATGTTACCAATCAATCTCATCTGAAGATACGGTATGACCTACCAATACGGAATAAATTAATAACAGCAGGTAAGAATATTCTTGATGTTCTCTATAAATGCATGATAATTACAAGTTATTAGATAGATCTATGGACAATATACTTATTCAATATGAACAATACAAGTGTTTTTATCTGGACATAACTTGAAGTAATAAACCTTAGAGATTTGATGCCAGGTCTGGAAGTGTGTGTTCTTCTAGATCTTTTTTAACAAATTGTCCATTGTCCAGCTTTACCTTAAAAAAAAACCCAAGCATTTAGAATGTACAACAAAATGACTGTTGAAGAGAAGTTGCTTCTCTGCTATAAATGCTAAAAAAGATCTCTTCCCTGCTTTTTTAACTGTGAAGTGCGATTAAGTCACAACAGTCTTATGTGTATGATACAGTATTTTTCATTTATTGTTATCCGAAACAGAACCACAGAGAATCACAGAACTAGTAAGGTTGGAAGGGACCACTCTGGGTCATTGGGTCCAAGCACCCTGCTCAAGCAGGTTCATTCTAGCCTTGCTGAAGTCAAGGTAGACAATATCCACTGCTCTCCCTTCATCCATCCATGGACTTGCTTCGTCATAGAAGGTAATCAGTTCGGTCAAGCATGATTTACCTTCTTCAGTGAATTCATGCTGACTACTCCTGATCATCCTCTTGTCGTTCATATCAGTAAAGATGGACTCCAGGTTGAGGCACTCCACCACCTTTCCAGGGATTGAGGTGAAGTTGACTGGCCAGTGGTTTCCTGGGTCCTCATTCTTGCCCTTTTTGAAGACTGGGATAACATTTGCTTTCTTCCAGTCCTCAGGCGCCTCTCCTGATCATCATGGCCTTTCAAAGATCATGAGCAGCCTAGCTGTGGTATCTGTCAGCTCTCTCGGCACTCCTGGATGCGTCCCATCAGGGCCCATGGACTTGTGGATGTCAAGTTCACCTGGGTGTTCTCCAACCCAATCCTTCTTGTCCAAGGGAAACAGAATACCAGACTAAAGAGCAAGGCTATCCAAAACTGATTTGGAAGGAGTGAATTAAGCTATCTCAAAAGAAGACTGAAATGTGACTAAAGTGCAACAGATTTATTGTTCTACAAATAGTTTTCTTGATTTGAAGGATATATTTCTAGTGTAGTATTGTTTGGAAAGTTATGTCACAGTTTTGGATTTGTATTGACTTTGTATGAATATTGTATTTCAGTTTCGTTCTTCCTTTCCATCTCCATATCCCATCTTGATTTCAGCTTAATTCTGAAATGCAGTTAATTCATACCGTAGTGCAGGTAAGTGGGAACACATTGCTCTTAGCAATCTATGGAAGAATAAAGCTGTATCTTGTAAAATGTTGATGGTGAAACATTGCCAGTGGCCTCTCTCAGTGTGCTATCTGTTCTTGAGAATTCAAAGAAAGAAGCAATTTCAGTTACAGAGATACATTATATCCTTATTTAAGGGGAAGGTGTCAGTTCCTGATTACTCATCTGAAAAAATGTACACTTAAATACTATCAAGTTATCTTTGTATGGTGGGTGGGGGAAAAAAGTGATTTTTGTGTACTGTGAAGCCAAATTTTGTGTGTCTGTCTAGGTGCTTTTATTGAAACACGCAATGACTCACCACAAATTCTTCTCCTTAGTAGATTGTGTGTGTTTGAGAGCCTGTAGGTCATCCTAAAAGTCCCAACTAATGCAGAAATGTCTTCTGCAAGGGGTTACTAAATGCTTTGTCTCATCTAGTTTTTAGTTGATTGGGCAATGACAGCCTTATAGCTTCCCCTGAGAGATCTTTTCATGTAACATCAATTCCACATTAAGTCATTTCTGTTTCTCATTGTGTTGCCCTATAAAACTTTCTGTGGGGCAAGGGAAAAATAACCAACATTGAATGAAAAAGGCCTGCATCACATTTAATTAAGAATATTTTCACCCTTGGAATGAAAAGGTATGGTGATAACTGTAGTCACTGGGGAGCCCTGCCTAAAAAGTGTTGGCATCATGTCACCTTATTTCAGTACAGATAGAAAATTGAACAAAATGTGCAATTATGTCTTAAACAAAAACGTGGTGCTAGATACCAAATGCATGTAGCTGAAACAACATATGAACACATGGCATCTTTGCTAACTAATTTCCTCTTAATTGTCAGCACATTTAGTGCTGGCATTTTTAGATACATTTTGGTTCATTCTCTAACAAATTGCTCTACACTAATTGTTTCTCCCAGCAATTTATTGCACAGCTGGGAGACCAAGTTGCAGAATTGCACATACACTATCTTGTATTGAATTCATTTCTTGAAAATGTTTAAAATTCCATGAGGTAGTCAAGAATTATTTTAATTGCAGTGTCTACAATGAAAATATGGAATTAATTAAATGTCTTGCAGGTCAGGTAAGGTACAGCTTTCAGAACCAATTGCTTAGGATTGTTTCAACAACTATAATAGTGTAAATCAAGATATCTTTTAGTAATCGGGATAACTGTGACATTTCAGAGGATCTCTTAAAAGCTTATTTTTATTTAAAAGGTGAACATCTGCTAAGGTAGAAAACTCATCTGTATGCAAAAGAATTATCTTTTTGAGGATCTTTCCATTATGAAATACCTGTCATGATTCTCTTGTACAAATCTGTTAGCTCTCACAAATCTTTCTCTCATGTCTCTCCTATGGTGCACTTTTCTTCTCTGATGAGAGATAAATGTTCATAATTTTAAAAAAAAGAAAGTTTTAATCTTAAGCAGAGCAAATTATAAAGGCTTACTAAAGAATATTAGCTGGAACAATAAAAAAGGAGATGGATCTTTAGAAAATGGGCTGCCTACTGTATGTGGGATTAGCTTTCAAGAAGTGCTGATGTCACAGTATAAGTTGGGAACAAATTGCTAACAATCTTTCCCTCTTAGCTCATGAATCACACTGCTCTGATATGTCAAATCATATCAAGAGCAATCAGTCAAATTAACTGACATCATGAAGTGCTTAGTGATTTTTTTTTTTCCTTAGGAAAATGGTCTCATAGCTCTCCAACTTTACACTGTAAGCAAGATCTTCAGACACTGAGGGAAAAGTGGTTGTATGAAGTTGGAATATATATTTCAGTCTGAAGTGAGAAAATTCCTGATAAAGTCTCTAGGGCTTCAGGGTTTATAATTTTTTTTTTTTTTTTTTGCAAGGCTTTATCATTGTAAAAGTATTTTTATAATTAAAAGTACTTTCTACTTTTAGTAGTCTGTGAAATATAAGTAGCACGCATTACTGGAGAGAGTTAACATCACCTGTTTACCTTTGCACAGAGTGAGCCCTTTGAAATACTGACCTCATTTTGAATACCTATTTTGCAAGGTGTAACTTCTCCGTTAGCAGAAGGACTTGGTGATAACAGGATGAATTCACCTGGTCAGAAGACTTGGGCCTGTGAATTGCTTGGACTGGAAACCCCAGTTACTGCTAGCACAAGCCAACGCCTGCTGTAGACCCACAGCAAACACAAGGTCACAGAAGCTGAAGTTGGACTTGGAAAGATCCATATGGCTTCATAGCAGTGACTGAGATGATGGGTGAGGAAAAGCATGTAGCCTTCAGTATGGGTGTAATTCAGCACTGAAGAGACTGGTGATAATCAGCATCACAAAACAGATGTGCAAGAAGGTTAAGTCCTAATCACATACATGAAAGGAAATAGATGGTTCGGGGCAGGAGGGCTTAGTGGTTTGTTTGTTTGGGTTTGGGGTTTTCGGGGGGTTGGTTTTGAGTTTGATTTGGTTCTGTTTATTTTGCTGGGTTTTTTCCTACGTATATTTTTCATACAGCTTCCAAGATGGTTGCATGCAAAAAGTATATATGCAAAAAAGATAGCCAATCAAATATTTGCACATGCTCTCTCTAATTGTAAAATTAGAGTAAAAATGTATGCAAATTCAACAATTTTTTAAACTTTATATCATGGTCAGTAATAGAAAATTTTTTTTAAATCTTGCTGTAATCAGTTAACTTAGCTCTTTTAAACCATTCAAAACTCTGATTATACCATTTCTTCCATTTTAAACCACCTAAGGAAGTGATTAGCTAGTGTATTTTTACTGTTTGAATGTCTTCTCTGTGTAATCCCTTTTTTTTTTTAACACAGGACATACACATATCTTTTGGTTTTAGCTGTGAAGGGCAATCTCATAGAATAAATGCAGCCCAAGCTAAATTGGTATCACTCTGTCAGTGTTACTGAGTGGTGTCTGCTTAACTTAGAGTTGAATTTCCATTGATTTCAGTTGAAGAAGGGCTAAGGTCCTTAATGAAAAAGGAGTAGAACCAAATAGTTCTTAGCTGAACAGTTTTGGATTTGGTTTTTTCCCTCATAAATTTCCAGGCTGATATCGTAAACTGTGTAGATCACTTAGACATTTCTTATTGTATTGTCTGCTGATGTTCAGTATCTGTTAGCTAAATCAACAACTCTGAACAGCAAGACTGCAACTTCCTATAAATCATAGTTTAGTTAAAATAGCCTGTCTGTTACCTGCACGATGCAGGGAGAGGCACAGCTCCTGAATAAGTGGAAGAGGAAGTGGAAGGGCTGGGAAGCCCAAGATGGTGATTGTGTCATATGATGGAGTACCTGCTACTAGGGAGGGACTGCATAACCTTCCCCTACCCTGCTGTTCTATCTCTTACATTCAGAGAACATAAAAACACCTAAAACACCTGATTTAATTTTTTGTAAATAGATTTTTGCAAATTATTTCAGCTGACTGAACAAAGGCTTTGCTGCTCTGATGAAAATTCAGGTTTTTTCTATCCATATCAGCTGGTTCAGTTAAAAGACAATCTATTCCTATAAAACTTATCCTTAGGCCAGCACTGCTACCTAAACTAATAAAGGCAATGCTGTGGTTGGCCAGTTGTGGCCAAATACTTTATTAGCTCAATTCATTTCAGCAGGTCACAAGTGACCAGCCTTATCACCTGAGGAGGTAATGTCTATGCTGAAGACCTTCACTCTCCTAGCATCCTGGCAGGAAAAATCCCACAATTTTTACAACTGACATATTGAAATGGGGAACATGAATAGCTAAGGACTTTTGTTTGCAACAAGATGCTGAGAGGAAACAAAAAATAGCAGATTTGTTCTGATCTGCCCCTTGAAAAAAACCAGCTTAGAGTGGTTGCATTGTGAATGGTCATGGTACTGGTTGCCTGGGTGGTCCCTTTGGTTTTGTGTTGTCAACCAGCCTGAGAGGTGCTGCCCACAGCCACTGTGAGTGGCTGAGTCGAGTTTTGCCCTGAGAGGTGTTTGGACTCTTATTCAAGCAGTCCTTCCCTAGGCTGCCATGAAGATTCTGTCCTCTGTGCACACAGGCTGGAGACTGCTCCTGCTCACCCAGCAGGATCAGAGATTTTGCTCTCCTCCCCATCAAAACTCAAGCCAACTGCAGCCCAGCTAAAAACTCTGCAGTTGCAGCAGGGCCAGGACTTCACCCAGAGATTCTTATTAAATATATTTTCTTCTGGAAATTACTGTACAGTAGCCAGTATTTTAGTTAACCTTTAATGATGACGTATTTATTCTGGTGCACACAATAATTTCTTATCACAAATTGTTTCCATGTGGAAACTTTAGACATTTCTATTTCCAGAAAAGGCCTCAAAAGGATTCTGTTCCCACTTTTCTGTAGAAGTGTGATTATATTTGTAACAATTAAAAATGCAGTTCCCCTTGGGGAAATGTCAGTGGTAATTATCACATTGATGATTCAGAGAATGCTTCCTTCTACAGCTGTCTCTTGATAAAATGCTGGTACTTGTTTGACACTCTAAGTTCTCTTGTTTGATTAAATAATCATAGGAAAAAAGATCATCACTTCATAGTCAGATATCAGTCTCCTTTCATTCTGAAGTGCATTGCTCTTGCTATTAAAAATCACAACCACGTCACTACGTGAAACCCAAAAAAAGCTTCCAAGAGCTCATCTGTGTGGCTCAAAGCACGTGTCAGCAATAACTAGAAGAGATATACACCTAAACTCATCTCCACATGAGTGGAAAGTGGAGGGATAAAATCCTTGCCTTATTTAGCAGCAGTATATACCAGTAATGAAACTTCCCATGGAGCTGCTAGTGTTTCCTCAATTCTTGTTCACTGTTCTCTGGGTTTGATTGTGCATTAGGCTTGCAACTCCTGCTGACCACATTTATTATACCCTACACCACTGGGCTACGGACCAGTAAATAGCAACATTTCCACCGACTTCAGTGGGTGCTAGGTCAAACTTATCATCTCTTTGCAAAAATAGATATTACTTCTCCCTGTAGTCCCAAACCCTGCATGTCCCACATCTTCACTTCTCTCCTTGAAATCCTGCTCACTCAGTCATTCCTCAGTTGATGTTCTCTGCCTTGGCCTTCATAGCAGACACCACATGCAAATACTAGTGTTTACCAGCATCTTATTACCATATCTTGAAGTGGTAGACCACTGTAAACCTTACTGCAGCTTTCTTCTTCCTTTCATTACCAACACATTTTCTAATGTTTTCTAACTGAGACCAAAAGAACACATTCTCAGAATAATACATGTTGGAAAATAGTACTACTTCATCCCAAATTTCAATCTTTTGGTAGCTGACTGCAGCTCTGGTCTTTTCTGTTCTTCTGCCGTGTTTTTGAGTTTGCCTAATTCTAAAGATGCAGTTTCTAACAAACATGTAAGAAGTTATCACATCCCAGGCCAGCCTTCACAGTTACTTTTCTCAGGAAGTTTTGTTTGTTTGTTTTCTCAGCCACAGGCCTATTTGTATACTTTATTCACTCTGACAGGCAGTGAAGCATGCTGGTAGTCTTCTTATACTGCAATTCATTTTCACTAGGTAAGTCCTTTCTGTCAATATGAGACACAATACACTGGTTCCTCTTTTTTTACCTTGTTTTTTTTCCCCCTGATCTTGCCCAGTAAGCAAACTTACTATCCCTTTAACCTCTGACAAGGAACAGTCTTTCATGGAGCAGTGAATGGATCAGCTTTCCAAAAGTGGTTCAGCAGCAGTGATTCTGGTTTATGGCCTTCTTTGAACTCTTGATCCATCATACCTGATGTGCTGTCTAGCCCCTTGACTGATTTTCAGATCGGTCTGTAACTGCACGGAAACCACCTATGCATTTGGCCAGACAAATCACATGAGCAGATGTGAGGTGACCCAAACAAGGTACATAAATGATGTGTTTGGGATCAGATTCAGTTGCCCGCTGTGCTAAATGCCACATAGACACTAATTGAAAAGACAGCACACACTCCAAGAAGCTTCAGTACAGCAATTGAGGAAGGAAATCAGCACCTGTGAAGTGGGAACAACAGAAGACAAAAGAAGCATGAAACAGTGTTTGGAAACTAACAGAACTAAAGAATATTAAAGAAACACCTTAGAATTTGCAAGGTCAAATAACCAAAGTTAGGAAACATAAAATATTAGACAGTTTCACTCTACCTTTTCTTATGTGATTATGTGCTGGTTTTTGCAGCAGAAATATTTTGTCATTCAGGTAAGAGGTTGTTGACCTAGGGCAAGTACTTACTATTTTGTTTCTTTGCTCTGGTCGCTGTGTGCTCTCAGAGTGCACTTACTGCATGTCATTCAAATATTTGCCGTGAAGAAGGAATTATTCACAAACTTTGCCATCATATTTCTCACTTTGGGATCCACAGCTTCACAACAGCTGCAGCAGCCCATAATGATAACCAAGCAATGATCTCATCTAGCCAAGTTCTTGGTAGCCATTCTCGTAGTACTTACAAAAAAGTCTCTGTCACTTTTTGAGTTGGTGGTAGAAATCCACCATAGTTATTAAGAATACCCTGGGGTGGGTTTTGCTAACAACTGGAATAGATCCCTGGTCATGAAGCAGTTGCCCTGTGAGAGCTTGGTTCAGCCTACTGCTGAGGCAGGGGGATGGTCATACACTGGGAACACATTCCTGCAATATAAAAGACTGTCAGTCTTCTACTGAAGATGGGTTTGGTGGAAGAGTGAAGTTGGTGTTCTGTGTCACAGAGGACTGAGCAGTAGAAAGGCCTACAAGATGGGAAAGCTCTCTGGCATCAACCCCATGCAAGGAAAATCTTCAGAAAATTTACAGCCACATCCAAAGACTGTTTCTTGAAGTAAAAGTTAGGCAGAACCTAAACACAACCTCTAAACTCTGTATGTTCTTTCCTTTTTTAATTGTAAAATTTCCCATGTGCCGAGAGTTGCATCTTCTATCCCAGAACTGTCACAAGTCAGCAGTTCTGAAAATTCATCACACATCTGACTCCTGCAGTAGAACAGGACCTGCTGTCTGTCCCCACATCCTCTAAGAGGCTCAGTCAGGAAAGTGTTGTAGTTTTATTCTGCCATCACTAAGAGGATCTGTCTCCATCTAAAATGCCATAGTTCATTTCAAAATTTAGCTGAGAAATAAGTGCCTGTTTTCATACATATATATATATGTGTGTGTGCCTGTGCTTTACTTCTCTTACACCTCCTATCTCATGCTTCTCAGGCTAGTGTCCTTGTTCCCAAGCTGTGGAATATTCTGAGGTTGAAGGACTTTCTTGTGTCACAGCTCAAGGAAGAAGTCATGATTCAGTGGGTCAAAGACTGAGAACACAAGAGATGATGGCTTTGTAACCCACTTAGCCTTAAAATACTCCTACAGACCTCTTGAGAGACATAATTTTCAATGACATGCATGATGGCAAGTTTGGGGAGCATCTCAAAGGGATGATAAAAGGTGCAACCTTGTATAAAGGCCACAAATTAATAAAGGCTGCCAGATTTCCAGATGGGGAGAGATGACCTATGTTTTTCCAAATAAAAGGTCAGCTGAAATTTTTAGCATGGGAAGAACACCATGTTTTTCTCCATATTCCTTCTTAGAAGTGGCAGTTTATTTTCTGCATAAATATGTGTGTATATAAAAATTCACCATGCACTGTACACCCAACACAGAAAATTTCTATGGTGTTTGGCAAAGTTGAAAGTTACTCAGAGGAAGATCATAACATGGGAAATATCAGGCAACCACAGTAACAGGCAGGGTGACCCATCCAGCCTGCAATAAAACACGTGGCTAGAGAGCATCATGCACTCGCAGATTTTCTGTTTCGCATCAGTGACCACATATTTCAGCAAGGAGCTAGTGAGAAAAAGTAAGTGTGGGAAAGGGGAATATATAGCAGATCTCTGCTCCTTAGAAAATATATTGTACTGCTACCTGCAAGAATATACGATCTGTGGGCCAGCAACTTGATTTCCAAAGAGAGAGGAGCATTTTTTCCTGAGCTTAAGCTGTGAGCCGGAACAGGATCTCAAAAGTGGGAACAAATAACATGGGATGCTTAGGTTTACCCATGTGGTGACCCTTATGCCTTTCTCAGCTATGACACAACAGGTGAAAGACCCCTTACAGTAAGTGGCAGGGGACAGAGAACGCTTAAACTCTGCTGCTTGCAAGATGATAAGACCAAGCTGAAATCCTATATAAAAGGTATGCAAAGAAACTATTAAGTAAAGTGCTGGCAGTCGTGAAGAGGGGTTGTGCTTGCAAGGAAAACCACTGTTTCCATCAGGCTGGTTCGAGGAGGCACTGTTGGTCTGTCAGGGACACGTTACAGCTGATGGCTGCTTGCAAAGCCCGCAGTCGCTTAACTGCTCACAGTTTAGAGGAAAACATGTTTAGGGTTTTATTGACATACACAGAGATGGCAAGTCATTCTGTTATGAGCAACAGAATGCCTCTTGCTCCAACACTGCAGGTAAGTGTTACATTGCTTAAGTGTCTCCAGGCTGGGCTGCATAATTTCCATATAGAATTTCCCCAGATGGGAGTACCACAAGCAAGTGTTGTTATAGAAATTCTTTCTGGTATAGTTTGTGTTTTGGGTGAGATTTTTGAGAACTGCAAGTGTTCTTCCTCAACATTTGAAAAGTGTGTTTTATTTATTTTGCCAAAGCTATATGGTAGCTTTAAAACAGCTTGTCTGAACTTTTAAGCCCTGATGAATTCCGAAAAAAAAAATCAGACTCTTTTACACATAGACAATTTGGCTTCTGCTCTTGGAGATGTGCTGTATACACACACACAACAGTAATTGTAAATAATCTGTAATGTTATATTTACTCTGATTAATGAAGAGAAAAGCATTAGATCTCCTGAGTCCTTAAATGCTTTTCTGCAGTTATGCAACAACTGATCTGTATTGTTTCAGCTGATTATTTATCTCCTCATGATTGTCCGAAGTAGCTTCTTTTAAAATTAGGTCTTGCTATTAACAGCTATTTTTAATTACCCTTATAGAAGACCTGTGTCTGCAGTAGGAAATGTTGCACTTACAAGTTCCATTTTATCCAGCTTTGGTTTCAATTGTTTGTTCTGCCATTTCTCTGCAAGCTCCGGGGATGATCTGAAAGGTAGTGCATTTACCAATAATACTTCAGAATTTGTTAAGTGTAATGCTGAGGTTTAAAAATAGATGAATAAAAGCAAAGCATTTAAAATGCAAATATTGTCAGAAACAGGAAGAAAATTGTCCTAGCCCCAAATGTTTGGACTGAAAACTCAAGGCTTCCTCAGGGGAAATGAATGAGTATTGCACGGAACTGAATCTGATTAGGATGAAAAAATCATGACTAAATTTTAAAGTATGTATCTACTGAGAAGGACATAAGAGTGGTTTCAAGGCATGTCGCTCCTCACTACACTTTTGAAAAAACTACCTCAAGCATCTGACAGAACAGGGAGATCTAGTATCATAGGCTTTGTTACAAATACTGATGGCATACTAAAGCTGCCGTAAAAAAAGGTAGCAGGAGCTCTAGAAGTACGTCAGGTCCCAGCAGTGAATCCAGAAGCTGGCATTAGTCACCATGACTTCCTCTGCAAGAGCACAGAGGAGAAGGCACAAGCACGGAGAGACAGCCCTCCCTGCAGTGGAGCCTGAATCCTGGGACAGGACTGCTCTGCAGTCATGTCTTCCCACTGGGGACCAACTGGATTACACCGTATACCCTTTCTGCCTGTGTGTGAGAGTTTCCTTTAAGAAAAAAAAAAGTTATTTTTGTACAGCCTAGTCTCTCAAACTGTTTGGGATCCCTAATTCCTAGTCCTTGTTCCCTTGATTCTCTTTGTATTGTTGTTTGGAGTCTGACAGCAGCCAAGTAGAATGTTTCTGGGATTAGCCAATTGCTGGACAGGACTTCTTTGGGGGATAGATACACTGGCTCTGCTAGAGTTAAGCCTGAGATACCTTTAGTGATATATAGACAGGCCTAGTGTGAGGGGCAAAAGGGATTTTAAAATTATACCACTGGAAATACAACAGGAGAGATGTGTCCTCTTATCTATAATATTGTGTTACTGCAAAGAGAAGAAAGAAGAATGCAGAACTAGTGAATGATTAGTAGGACAGAAAAGTTTAACGTAGGTATTTTAAGTGAGGCAGATAAATGCAAGAGGAATTAGATGTGTTATACAAAGCATCAAAAAGAAGACCCATGAACAAAACAGCTCTTTCGAGGAAATATATTCTGTTTAGCAGAAACTACCTCCTTGTTGAAATGTCTGTCCCATTAAGTCATCAGTCTGTGTGGTAAAGCCAAAACACATGAATGTTAACAGACTAACAGACTAAACAAAACTATCTGTGACAAAATAAGGGATAACTAGGCCACCGCAACTTCAATGCGAGAGACAAATTCAAAGTTGCAAAGGTATTTGAAACACAGCAGAAAGCATGTTTTCTTAATCCAAGTATCTAATAAGCACTGAAAGAATGAAGCATACAATTGGAAACACATGCCCAAACAATGTGTGACTGCAAGGGGAAGCATGGGGTAAGAACCGGCTGTGTTTCCAATACCCCTGGAGAGAACTGACACCATGCAAAGGTGTTGGCACCAGTCTCCGATAGGAAAATGCAGCTGGAGGATGAAGATCTGTTAATGAAACAGAGGTTTTACTAAGTCTCTTAACTGAATCGACACTAGTGTATTCTATAGCAGGTTGGCTTCTAGCACTGCATAGAAATGGATAAAAAGTGAACTCCAAATAGACAGTGGAGCTGAATGCGACATAATCACAGCAAGCGCTGTGCCCAAAGTTAAAATTTAAAGCTCTGCATATTTCAAATAGCAAGATCAAAATGAGTCCATTTGGCAAAGCTATTCTGGCCTGCCTGCTAACAGATAGAAGTGTGTGAAAATGTGGAATAGAAAGTCCCAAGTGTGCTTGATTGAAGAGCAGTCTGCAAACACAGATGATCAAATTGAGTAGATAACCTATCTATGGAATTGAATTCTAGACTTCCTTTCAAAGAATGCCGCAGGACATGGAAGAATACAGAGTGCAATAAAGGCGTGTAGCAAATCTTCTAAGTCTGAGGCAATTTCAAAGAGGGTGGGGAAAAAAATCAGCATATCAAAGTTAAAATTAATAGTTGCTCCCAGGCAAAGCCATAGAAGAAGTAATGTAAGATGCAATCAACAGAGAATGACAGAGCGAAACAATTATTTGTCATCAAAAGTATTTTTTAATTTATCTGCTTTATTAAGGAAGAATCTTGTTAATAGGGTTTGCCCTTTTTTTTTCTTTTTATAATATATTTTGTTGGCAAAGATATCTGCATTTTTCTAGAGGACTCTGAATGCCTTTTGATTTAATCCAGATTCTGATATAAAAAGTAAACTATTTGAGTGTAACACTTATTAAATAAGTCGAAAGCCGGATAACTAATACATCAACAGAAGAGACAGTCCTCACCTAAGGGAGAACTATCATAGATCCTCCAGCAGTTCTCCTATGAGTCACCACTGCTCATTAATTTTATCAATATTTTCAGGGGAGGAATCGCTGGAAAAGAATGTGGATTTCTTCAGATATAAATATATTTTAAGGACTTGTCACTTTAACTAAATTACCTGGATCACGTGGTAAATGGTCCCATGTCTTCTTCTACATTTGGCTTTATCACAGGATGTGGATCTGGCATAGCATGTGGTTGAAACAGCTGAAACCTCTGAAAGATTGACAATAACTAAACATGAATTTCCAAGGTGATGTGGTAGCTCATAGTGGTAATCCAGATGGAGGTAACAAGCAGAGAGGTTTTTTGACTATGTGTAGCATAAATCCATCATTAGAATTCAATCTTCACTTTGAAAACATTGCAGACTTATTGGGAAAATATTCCAAAAAATGCTGGAATAACTATTCAGATTCAAAGATACAATTTAAGATTTATTTTAGCACATCCATATACTTTCAATTCTAATTTGTCATCACTAAATGTCGCATTGAAAATCTCTGTGGTGGCATAAAATCACATAAGATGACTGAAATCTTTAGGGAATGTGAAGTTGTCAGAAAAGGTCTCATACAAAATAAAATGATATCAACAAATCCCTAAGCTATTGACTAAGGGCTGTGAGATGTAGCTATCCTTTGCTAAATCAAATGCTTAGTGTCATAGGCTTTCCAAAGCATGGTATCAAACTGGATGTAGATATAAAAACACCACAACTGGTTATTTGTCAAGTTGCAAACAACCAAAAAGACATTGAAGTGACCAAGATGATCATGTTAAAAATTGAGAATAAATGCACTATATAAGCACAAATTTTGTGAAATCATCCTTTGAGTATCCTCCTCTGATAATCACTGCAACCAGTGGTAGAGGGTTAAAGAAAGACTGTGAGGATTTGAGAAGGAGGAAAGAGGCATGGCTAGATGAATATCCATACCAACCTTTTAAAGACTCTTCCACACTT
This sequence comes from Platysteira castanea, assembly GCA_013397175.1. Classification (NCBI taxonomy): domain Eukaryota; kingdom Metazoa; phylum Chordata; class Aves; order Passeriformes; genus Platysteira; species Platysteira castanea. The sequence goes on along the minus strand of VYXC01011827.1, from coordinate 1,103,683 downwards.
ACAAGTTACAAAGATCATTCTCAGGACTTGGCTTCTGGTCTGAGGTTGAACTTTTGCTTCAGTGGAAGAATGGAACATGTAGTAATAGGAGAGATGCATGAATAGTGTGTCTTGTTCATGGGTAAGGGAGTGTCTGGGAATTAGCTAGAACAGTAAAAGGGTTTTAGTACAGTGACCCCAGGGTAGACAGCTGTAAGATACAAACATATTTCCAGCTGCAAATATGATACAATAAACAACAAAGTTTTAATTGATGTCACAAAGAATATGAAAAAAATTAATTTTTGGATTCTTTTACAAAAGTGGTAGGGTGTATAGATAGCACAGTCAGGGAACAGGAAAGCCTTATTAGTGAGAAAATAGTCATCAGCACTAGCACCTGATGGGAATAGTCATGTGAACAGGGAAAGGAAGGAGGGAATACCAACTTGGTAATTATAACTCACAACCAACTGGTCTCAAAACCAGATGGATTAATGTACTAACTAATAAAGACAGGGGTGCTGACAGGTGCGTGTCAAAAACCGTCAAATCAAACCCAAGAATGGGATGCATTACCTCTTAAACATTCGTCCGCAACATCTAGGCATAAAAATAGTAGCATCTGGACAAACTTAGTTCAGCATGTGTGCTACTTTATCTCATGCAGCTAGCAATAAACCATCACTGATAGTTTCTAAAAATCATGGGTAAATCCACATCTTGAAAAGCATGATGTCCAGCATGGAAAAAAAATTATTTTTTGGATCTTGTTATGATGTGTTAATTTTTAGACTGGAAACTGGTGGGTGGCTGGAGGCTGGAAATACATTGCATATGAGAAATATCTACATGGAGGGCAAGTGTCTGACTCCAGAACAGTCCTCAGAGAGAGTGAAATGAAGGCAAATATCTGAAGTAAAGAATTGCCATACAACATGCAGAGGGAACTGTATTACGTAGCAATTAGCCTACATTACATGTTATAAAACACAGGAAGTTGACAAGGGAATCTAAAGACAACAGGAAAAATACAGGAGTAATACGCAGTAAAAGGGGTAAAAAGCAGTGAAAATTCTAAAGTATAGCAAAACCAAAAGAAATTCTCTCAACTGTGTGGATCTAATGTTAGCTGGAAATGCAAAATCAGTGTTTTAATCTTCGCTTGAAAATCAGGGTGATGTAATCTTAACAAAAGAGGAAGATTAAGCACTTTTTAGAAGATTATTAGCTAAAGAAGATATTAAACAATGCCTACTGGGTTAGAGAAATAATCAGTGAATTTGCAAATTCTTTAAAAAATAAAAGAAAATAACAGTGAAACTGACAAAATATTCATTTAATAACTTGCATGCCTCTCCCAAATATGTCAATCAACATAGTTTTTAATAAAAGTAGATCTTGGCATTGCACATCTGATTTATTTTAATGAGATTATGGGGTTAGTTTACAAATGTCTCAGCCTAGGCTTCTGTAAGTAACTTACCCTTAGATTAGACATTCTAATCTTAACATATTATATGTTATCCCTATAGTATTTTCAATCAGTAGGTGCCAGCAACTGTGTAAAACAAGTTAAAAATGGGCTAATTTGAAGAGTACGAAAGAGCGTCAATAGTATAGACATCATCATGAAATGGGATTATGGCTAACAAGATTCTGCACAGACTGGGATGTTCAGCACTACTGGCTGTTGTCATCAGGTGGTCAGAAATATGTACATACCTAATGTTAATCAAATATGTGTTGAAGATGCACTTGCCGTATTGGGTATGTGGCACCTGCATACCTACATAGCTACTGCCGTGTCTATGGAAGACTGTTCATAGAGCAGAACTATCAGATGGCTTTTAGTTCATTATCAATCCCTTTTATTTTCCTCTAGTAAATCTGTTTTCCTAGGTGTCAGGTCAGACCTGCAGCTGAGGTGCAAGAATGTCACAAAGAAATTTGAGCTGACAAAAAAACCTATTCTAAATACTGCAAAATACAAAGTAAGACTTTTAAGAACCCAGTCCTTACCTCTTGAGGAACATGTGCTAGAAGACAGAGGTGGAGAAAAACAATGTTATGGTGAAGAAGTGTGTGAACATGCAGACCTATGGCAGTGCTGCAGAACTGCATTTGGGCTACTGCAGTTCTTGATTTCCTGGACAAGAAATACTAAATAGAAATAAAAAGACAGGCTGCTGAGGAAAAGAATGCAAAATACCCTGATACTGTGTAGGTAGTTATGGCTTTCATGCTTTGAGAGAGGAGGCTGTAAAATTGGTGACAGTATAAAAGAAAGCCTCACTCAGAGCTCAATAACCAAAGAAAGTGCCTCACACTGACAGGTCACACAAATTTCATTTGTTTAAGTTGTCAAAGTGAAGATAGAGAGGTACTTTGCTGCAATATCTAAACTTCTTCAATGGGAAATGGGGGATAATAAAAGTTCAGTAACTTAGCTGAGAAGAACAGAAGGATAAATAACTGAACAATTTTTATTAGAAATAAAGAAACATGCAGGCTTTTTATTTTTCTGGTCTATTCTGTCTATTTTAACCAATGAATCATTGCTAGCATGTACTACCAACATTCTCCATAAGCTGATAGGTCACATGAAGCACCTCTTATGAAAGTTAAATGTATCATATTGCACTCAGTAAAAATTAACTGGAAGAAATCTAATGGCCTGTGATGTACAGATCAAGCCTTAGGTTCCTCTAGATTTAAGCTATCAATTTATAAAGCAAAAGTTTAACAAGTCTAGAAAATAACTATTTGTACACTTACAAAATGATGATGTAACAACAACTCTCTAATTTCTACTGGTGTGCCAGGTTACAGGAGACATCAACTACCATCGCTTGCTGAAGGGGTGGTTATGACAAACTGGAACGATGTGCGCACAGATGCTCAAATTTACAACCACTTTTTAAAGGAAAGGCTGTTGTGAGAATTATGCTCCTGCATAAAAAAGTGATTGGGGCCATCAGGGTAGATGATTTTGCCCTTGGTGGAGTTATATAGCAATGATACGTTGTTGCCATAGCACCATGAAGCCATGCATTCCAGCGTAGAAATGCCACTCGAACTGCGTAGCTGGGCTTTGAGAAGTTTAAAGTCAGACCTTGGAATATCTTTCTTTTGGCTAAAGAGGCTGCCACTGAAGACAAAGTAAATACAAAAATTGGCCTTGACTGTAGGAATTGCTGAAGATTCTGAGCACACTAAAACTTTGTCATATGACTGATCATCACTTCCTCCAAATCTCTGCTGACTGCCCCTTTGCGGTGTTAAGTGCAGTTTGGGTTTGGCTGGGGAATGTTGATTTGGAGAATACCCTCTGGGACAATGCCAGGGAAATCAGCACTGGGAGCCAGCACAGAGAGTGCCAGCATCTCTGATTCCTGCATCTGGACCTGGAGAACCCATATCAAACTCCCACTAGTGAATATGGCTTTCTTTTTTCTGTAGAGCAGCATCCAAAAATGGAGGTCGTGATGTCCTTTATCCTGCCTTGCGTTATTATTTTACAAATGCTTGCACACAGCCCTTGAGATACAAGTGGCCAACTGGAACATAATACAAAAAATCAGTAGATAGGCCAGACACATGGATAGCAACTGACCTTATGACATCAAAAGAAAGGAATCATAATTAGTGATGCTACAGCTTTTTTTTCCTAGGTGGGCCTGGTGTCATGATCTGAAGTTAGATTAGATTAAACGGGGACTAAAGAGATGCAGGAATAGCTGTCCCCTTACCATCAACACACGATTCAGTTACTGCTTCAGTGCAGCTTATTCATAAAAACCTGCCTTTGTGATCCAAATGACACACAAGCTTTCAGGTGGAAAGCTGTGACTGCCAAAAAAGAGGGAGAGGAATATAGGGTCATGCAGCCTCTATTTTGTTGTACCTCAAGAGCCAGAGTTAATGGGCAGTAATGCACTGCTTGGGGCTGAGAATGGCTCAGACACTCAAGCTTGTCCATTCGCCCAAATCCACATCTCTGCTGAAACAGGAGCAGGTTTAGAACATCCTTCGAAGCCAAACCAACATTGATCAACAGGCTGAGTGCTCTCCTGCCTCCAGGACGGATCCCACTCCATATTTCAGCTGGCTGAAAAGGGAGCATAAACACTGGCAAAGTTAGGGGCTTCCCCCTCTTTTGTTTTTTTCTTCTCTTTCCTGTATGATTTTCTGCTTGATTTGTAGTTGTGAGAGGAGGCAAGAGAGTGGTACTGTATAGCTACTATATGGTAGATCAGATCTTTTGAGTTTGGATTAAATCTTACTTCAGGTCTTTTATGGAAAGCGATTTTGGAACCTATGACTCAGTCTCTCCACATTAGAGAAAACTTCCCTCCCTGAAGTACACAGGCTTGAGTAAACGTTAGAATAATTGTAGGATAATTCCCAGGAGTGATTCATATTAATCGTGTGGATTTAGTAAGAGTAGTTGCTTTATTTGTTCTGAAACTCATCTTTCATCCTGCACTGCAACAGCAGTAGGCAAACTTCACCTAAGTAGGTAAAAAATTTGAGATAAGTTAGGACCTTCAGAATTTGGTCCCAGGCAGGCAAGACAGAGAAAGTAAAATGTTTCTTTAATACAAATTTAGCAAGGTGAAATCAAGCTGTAGAGCAAGTTGGCTGACCAGACTGTTAGGGTCTTTTCCCTTGAATAAGAAATGGAGAGTACCCATCCCGGTGCAAATTAAGTTGTCTCTATAGGGAGTGGGGAAGTGCGATTTTCAGGCCGTGATTTTTGGTGGCAGTGCATGACCCACACACACACAGCTTCTGGGAGCTGCACATAAAAGATGCCTCTAATGTAACCCTGTCTTGCTGCTTGGGAAGGATATGGTGAAATGACAGTATTTTAATGCTGGAAGCACAACCGCAGAAGAGCAAGTAAAATAGTTCAGCTTACAAATATCGATCAGAGATGCTTTCTTGTAAAAATTCTGGTGGCTTAGTTTTGAGGTGTACCCGGGTACTAGGGATTGATGGCTCCCTAAACAGCCTCAAACTGCTTGCCTTCCCCAGAGATGCCTCTGCTAACAGCGAGTTTGAGAAGTCAGCATCCTTTCTGTTCTGCCAAATTGATTTCCTTATTAATCAAAAAATCTCATCTTCCTCTGGCTTCAGGTGAATTTTTTTTTTCTTAAAACGTCTTATGACTATCCGAAGAAAAAGAAAAAAATGAAAAGAAAAAAAAAAAACAAGGAAAATCAGAATAAAATAGAAGAAAACCAGAATTACTTCAAGGTGAGCTTCCAATGACTTCTTGCTCCTTTTGATGGTTCTTGTCAACTACGAACTTTCCCCCCTGTCTCTCTCTCTCTCTCTTCGAGCACCTTCTGATCTCAGAAATGTATTTTATACATTTGATGAATGAAGCAATCAATTTCTTTTTCGACCGAGCGTTTTTTGTTTAGAATAAATTGGCGAAGCGTTTTCCTCCCTCCTTGTTAGTGTGTTTGCTTTGTTTCCTCCTCCTCCTCCTCCCCCAAGGTAAATCCAGACCGCTGTAATGGCACCTATGTATACAATTGGTGTCACTCAAATAAGACGTTTTATCAAGCGTCTTTAAATCTGTAGTCAGCCTCATTTAACCTCTAAAATTACGCTTAACAGGTGACCTTCATTAGCCAAATTGGAAGGAACGTGCGGTATGTGTTAAGCAGCGTCGTTTCCACGCTGGTGACCCCCCCTCCGCAGCGGGCGGGGAGGGGGGCGTTTATCATCCATGCCGGGATAGATGTGGGAGCAGCTACACCCCACGTCCCTCCCTGCCTGGGCACACGGGTGTCCGCGGGCACAGAGCCCCACGGGGCTGTTTGCAAGCAGTTGGCCTCGGGTTTGCTTGGTCGTTTGGCCGCTCCTCCTCGGAGGGAGAGGGATGCAGGATCCCTACCGCCCGACCGCATTATTTATCTGTTACCTTGCGGGCGGGCAGGGCTTGCCGAGAGAGCTCTCGCCGCCTCAGCTCCCGGGTTGCCTGTCCCAGAGGACACCAATTAAAGGCACTAATTGGACAGCCATACATCAAAGTCTGTCGCTGAGACCGGCTCCTTGGAGCTCTGGGGGTCCTGTAGGCAGGCTTTTGTTTTAGGCACCGGCGTTCCTCCAGGTTCCCGTGTCGGGCTGCGCGCCCGCACGACTCCTCTGACCCCCTCCGCTGCCCGAAACCCTCGCGTTTCCCCACCCCAGTGACCGTGGGTGAGTGCGCCCCACGCTCCTCTTTCCGGTGCGAAAAAACTACATGAGTTCGGGGCTCCTGGTTCACTGGGAGGACGTCTCACCTTGTATTGACCCACCTGTGCTGACCCTCGCACACTCCCACCCATGAAACCCACCCCTCCCGGCGGTCAAACTGTGGTGACCCCCAGGGGCTCTTCGGTGAGACCCTCGTCCCCACGAGTGAGACGGGGCGGGCAGACTCGCGCTGCTCAGGGGTCCTTGGAGCTCCCACCTTCAGGGTCCCTTGGACAGAGGACTTGGGGCCAGGTTGTATCCTCAACATACCCCAGGTTTTCCCTTCGGACTGCATTCCCTGTGCATTGGGGCAAGCCTCTTTGGGGCAGCAGGTATTTCTCCGGGCCCGGGATGACCCCTCGAGTCTGGGCAGGAGCCTGCAGCGGCCGTCCCAGACAGGACTTCAGTGCCAAAGGGGTGGGGGCTCCAAGTACATGGGAGGTGTTTGGAGAAAGAGTGAGAACCGGGAGGAGGCAGTTATACACAAGGACTCTGACAAACAAGTCTGGTCTCCTCCCTGCTTTCCACCTCTTTTTCGAGAAATTAAACAATTCTCTCGTTTACCAAAATGATCTATTTCATCTTACTTAGAGGCTTTATTAACCCTGAGTTATTCTGGACCTCGGGTTTTCCCAGGTGAGGCTGGTCCAAGTCCGAAAGAAGAGCCGGCGTTTCCAGGAGAGGTGCAGTGATTCTCTGCCGGCTTCATCCCGAGCCCGGCGAGCACCGCGCCGGGAGGAGGCCAGTTGTGTGCGAGTCTGGGCCGGGGGAGTCGCAGTGCTCGGCCTAAAACAGGGCTGCTGGTACACATATACTTATATATCTCGAATAGGAGCCAGTTAGAGGCAGAAAATGACAGTTCTCCCCGCAGGAGACCTTGGCATCCCCGGGCTGAGCGGCAGCGCGGTTTGCTTATTCTTGCGTGATTAAAAACTGCTTTTTAACATGTCCTTTCTGCGGCCATCGCCCTCAGGAGCAAAGAGACTAAACTGGGTGGCCCACGAAGGAGCGCGAGTGGTTACGTTGAAGAGCATAAGAGCCGATACGGCAGGGATGGAGTTTGGTGATGGTCCCCTTTACCCTCCCACCTGCAGCTCTGTTCCTTTCCTCAGCTCGGGATGATGTGCTGGGAGAGCGAGGAAGTGTTTGATCATTTACTGCCCACGGAGGCATTTGTTTTTCATTTTGCAAACGCTTCTCTTTAAGTAATTGTTCCTGTAAAGAGCGTATACCTTTCACTGGGCTTCGCCGCGCTATAAATAATCTCAATGAAGATGCAAGGATATGACTTTCACAAGATTGGACAATTGATTAAATCTGTGACCTGCAATTGCGAATAATCTTGGAAGGCTATTTAAACAGATGAAGGCCTAAATTGTCTTGCTTGTATCTGAATTAATTTCTCATTCATCATCATTATGGAGTGATTGGTTCTATTCAGGCTTTGCAGCCTGCTGGAACGAAACTGGATTTAAATGAGACTGTAACACAATTTAAATGCTCCCCAGATTTAACGAGGCCAATCGAGCAGCTGCAATAAACACAAATATTTTTCTAAACAGCCTTGTTTTAAATAATTACTTAATACTTTCATGTGATGTTCTTAAGTGGCAATTTCTGTCTCTGAAGTCCCAGGCACTTCTTTGCAGAGAGGGCAGCAGGGAAAATCGCTTTATATGTTTGCTTTGCATGTATATGTGCAAGCAATACACCGACAGAGATTCTTTAAAATGAGATTTGTAAATATTAGTGTAAACCTGCACTACATTCTTGGTCGTAGATACACTCAGTTTAACCTCTTTTTTTTCTTTTTTTTTTTTTCTTTTTTTTTCAGGAGGGGGGGGGGAACAAACGGTGAATTGGAGGCCAGAGGTTGTGATCTATTTGTTTTCTTGTTAGAAGATCCTGAACTAGCTATCTCTTCTTCCTCCTACTTGAGAGAGAGAAGAAAAACTCTCTAAAACAGGTACCAGTTCCAGCGAGGATCTGCCCTAATCTACTGTAACTGCATCCCTTCCACAGTACCAACTCTCCAGGGTCAGGACGGGACCCTCCCGCCTTCCAAAAGGAGAAGCAAGATCTGAATGAAGCAGGCAACACATAAGGGGCTCTGGGTAGAAGGATGAAGCAAAAAAGCGCGTGCGACTGCCTTCTCTCCCCCTTTACATCCACCCAGGAACCTGATGCGCCTAAATGAAGCCATTTGTGTTAACGAGACTTCGGCTCATCCTGACGTGGGCTTTACCCCAGGGTGACACTATTGTAAGAGGCAGGACAGCGAGCCTGGGGGTGACATATGGTGGAGGGTGTTTTCAGGGGCTAAACTCAGTAGTAAAATAAAGTAGCCAGGCGAGCAGGAGAATAATAGAAAACAAAAGGATCTTTCAGATAGACAAGCCAAAAAGCTAAAGGAGCCGCATGCTTTTCTGCAGGTGCCGGCAAAAGACCGAACAACCCAGCAGAAAACGTGAAATATGGAGAGGCGATTTGCCAGTGATTTAGACGCTGAAGTAAAGCAGAGTGCTGGGAAAGCAGATCCGATCCAGTTTAATCATACAACCCTTAATAAAAACATATAGTCTGAGACGGGAAAGTAAGCGTCAGTCTCGCTGCTATTTCACTTTATAGTACAGGAGGTGGCAGATAAAACACAACAAAGATGGACTGAGTGATTTGATAGTAGAGGAACAATTTAATGCGCGAGTTACAACGCTGCTCCCCAGGATCGTTTAGGCTTAACCCGTTCTCTAGAGCTCATCTTCTTCCTCTTCTGCTCCTTTTTTTATTAGTAGTATTATTATTCAGTTGTTTAAAATGAGCATTATCCCAAACATATGCAGTGCAATCAGCTCGGTCACACTTACAAGAACACGCTTTAATAAGGCAATCAATCAAACGCTAACAAGGGGGGATGGGAGGGACAGCCTTTAGGAACTGAATTTGGCTGGCTAGAGAGCGAACCCGGTGTAGCACATGGGGTACCCCGAAGACAATTCCGCTCTCGCTGATGACAAGGGGCCAGGTGCCCACTGCAGGCTTCCCCGGGGCCTCACCCTAATGCCTCGAAGGGTCTCATCCCCGACGGGCGACGCAGTGAAAACCTGCCTGCCTGGTGGCAGTGGCTCGGGGCTAAAGACAGAACCTGCTGCTGACTGGGAGTCCTGTGTCTGCCCTTGCTGCTGTCGATGCCCCATGCGTGCCCGGAGCCGACGCCCCGCATGGGGCCGCGGACACCACCGGCGGCGAAAGCGTTAACAGCATCGGCCCCACGCAGCAAATGGAAAATTTCATTTTGAAGTAATGAGTAATTCCTCCCACTGAGATGTATTGTTGTATCTTCCACTTCAATTTAGGAGCACAGCGGCTCAATTACCTAGAAAATACAGTCAATTAAAGGCTGCTGATTGGACACGAGGACGGATCATCGATCTTGTACTTTCCAATATCGCTCCAGACACCTCATTTTCCCTCCCCTATTAACTGAAAATACTCTTGGCATTACCGCGACCCGCAGCCTATTTACCTGTCGCAGGCAATCTCTGCCCTGTGACCGAACCGCGGAGAAATTCACAGCCAGCCTTTGCCGCACCATCCTTCAAGAGTGGGCGATCGGGATGGCAGCACTGGAGCCGCGGGGAGAGCGGCGACCGTACCGGCTGCAGGCGCTCCCGCTCCCTGCCTCCCCTCTCCCCGTTCCTTAAGGGGGGATATCCCAGTCACGGGTGGAAGTGGTAATCAGAGGCTTAAATGCTCTTTTTCTCTCACACACACCTAGATATATAAAATATATGTATTTGAAAATACATATTGCCCTGCACGCCAGCCTATGGCGTTTTCTGAGCTGGTCATTTTGCAAGAGCAAACTGGTGCTGCGATCGCAGCAGCAGCCTCGGCTGGATCTTGGCCTGCGTTCTCGGCCCAGCAGGTGACTGTGCCTGGCTGAGGAACGAGGGGTCGTGAGCTATCGAGGACCCCCCGTTTTTGGTGGATAGTGCTCATCTGCCATACCACCCCTCCCCCGACCTCTTCAGCGTTCCCTTCTCCCGGGGTCGCTCGGGGGATTGTATCAAGCACTGGCTCCGCAGCTCCTGTTTTATCGGAGTGGTTCTTGAGTCTGATAAAAGACAAAGTAAAGGAGGGGGAAAGGCTTGCAAAGCTCGGATGTTGTTCGGCTCTGCCCTTGGACGCTGTTTACAAATGTTATTTCCGGGCGAATGAGGGGACGGGGAGGGAGAATCTATTTGTGAGTGTCCAAAAAGGGCTATTGCTTTTCATGTCCATGAGGATATCTCACTTACAAAGGGTGGAACAATCTGCCCTTAATGATTTAAAGACGGTGACTTTGGATCAGGTTTTTAAAAGCTGTAATAAACAATACTTTTTATTGGGAAAAATATATCCTGGCACGCCCGCGTCTCTTCCCTGCTCTCCATCCGCTATAGGGGAACGCTGCTATTCACTCCCTCTCCTAAGGACAAAAAGTCTCCGGTGTGACAATAAACCAGAGGCTTCTCAGCAATTTAGTACAAAGTAGATACAGAGGTGTCAACACGTCTTTGTTCTGTCCAGCATTTATTTTCCTGGTTGTTGAACTGTAACTGTTAGAAACCGCATCGTGAAATTCGTCTTAAGCAACACTTTTACCTTTTTTTTTTTTAACAAGCGCGATAAAAATATGGGTAAGAAGTTGTTAAAACGTGTCGTTATTATCGGTTTTGGTGTTGTTATTTTTGTTGCTATTAAGTTTTATTCCGACATGGTAACAAATTATGGCAGTGTATTCTTTGGGCTATTTTAAAACAGAATGAAATAAATAATTTCGGGTTTGGAAGAAACCACTAACCAGCTCCGTGCCCGTGTTTTTTAAATTTTAGGTTGCAGAAATCCCAGCCAAAGCAATGAAATGATGTTACCTTCTTCCGAAAAAACTCTTGAATAGAAGACGGGTGGGTGAGTGTGTGAAAGAAATACTCCTCAAGAAGGAAGGGTAATCAGTGTGAAGGACACACACAAATGCAAAGATTAGGGATGGGAAAGGAAACACAAAACCCAACACATGAAGTAATTAATTAAAAATAAAATTAAAAAAAAAAATAAAAGAGCAAGGAAAAGGCGATGAAGGAACTGAAGGCTGAGATAAAAAGGAAGGGAAATCGCCTTTGCTCCAATTTACAGACTGGTGATTGTCTGAAGGAGTTGTGCTCCCTGTCACCTAATCTCTTCCCTTGGCGGCTTGTTAGCGTTTGGCACGGGGTCTTTGCTCACAGAGCATTGTACATTCGATATTCAAAAAACCTCTTTACATATACATCACTTGCTAATTTCGTCAGTGTGTGCACATTTCAGCGACTGATAATAGGACATTGTTATTTAAAGGACAAATAGCTCTGACCCATAAAGAGGCAGGAGCTCGTATTTTTTCCCTGCCAGTTCCAGTCTGCCTCTTAGAAGTTGGAATGAAAGAGGAAATGAAATGCTGGATTTCTGCTCACAACGAAGGACGAGACAAGTGAGAGTAAAGAATGCAATTAAACCACGAAAGTAATGTACAGAATGACAGGTTTTCTTTATGGTAAAGCATTGTTATTTTCTATAGACAAAACTGGGTAATACTGCCGACTTGCAAACTGGAAACCTTTTGGGGTTTGGGGTTTTTTTTGCTGTTTGCCTGTTGGTTTTATTTTCTGAACACTGAAAGATTACATCTTTGCTTTCTTCATGCGCACAAGCCATTTCGTTATCAAGATAGTGTTTCTTTCAAGTATTTCAGATATTCCCTCTCCGTCTCATAGTTTTGTGCATAAGGGTTGTTGTGATCCGCAGAAACCCCAGCCCTTGGGAAAAGTCTATCCACGGAAAAGAAAGTCCCAGCACATTTCTGTAGGTGGCTGCAGCATATTTCATTCGAGTTGATTTTCTTCCTCCTTCGTGCCTAAATTCCTTCTCAGAGATAAATCACTAGTAATTTCTTTCCTTCTTTCTTTTATTTTTCCCCTCTTGGAATATAAATCCTTTTAAGACTGAGATATTTTTAGTCTTTTTTTTTTTCTTTTTTTTTTTTTTTTTTTTTTTTTGCTGTGGGTGTCCACGGCTGAGGAGAGAACACGATTAAATAAACATGGGCTGTAGGTACATTAATTCGAAGAGAAGTCCAGGAAAGGGATGAGTGTTTAATAACCCTGAGACAAAGGCTTATCTCGTTAAAGGTACTTCTTCTCTCTGGTCCATAGAAACTGAGGTGGCTTTGCTCAGCACAGAGGGCGTGAAAGTGAGGAAGGAGTCAGTCCTGGTTGTGGCCGAACAGGTAAAGTCTGATCCGGAGGATCTCTGCGCCAGCCCGTTTGACTGGCCGCTGTGGCATGCCAGGCAGGAGCAGGGGTTGCCCCCGGCGCTGCTGAGTCCATGAGTTGGGGTAGGGTAGAGAGAGGGATGTCTGAAGGCGCACAGCAGTTCTGGTCTCGGGTACGGGTGGGAGAGGACCCTGAAGGTGTCCAGAGGCCTCAGAGGGGTACTGAAAGGGGTGGCGGCAGAGGCCGATGTAGCGCCGATGCCCATGTGGGAGTAGTAGGGCAGGGGCAGGTGGGATGGGAATGGATACGGCAGGTTCCCGGTGGCTGCCGCGTGGCTCATCATGTACGTATAAAACGCCGGATCGGCCGGGTGAGGCCAGGTCATGGCCAGGCGCTGCCTCTTGTCCTTCATCCTGCGGTTCTGGAACCAAACCTGCGGGTAGAGGAGAGGCGAGAGCCGTCACCCGCCGCCGCCCCGCTCCGCCTGGCAGCCGGCCCCAGTTCCAGGACGGTGCGGCGGACGTGGGTCTGTCTGCCGGAGAGCGGAGACCGGCGCCAGCTCTCCCTCCCAGAGGGAGTTGTCATCACGTACAGAGGGATCAGTTAAACCCCTATAAAAATCTATAGGGAGACCCAGAGGAGCAGCCCTTTTAGGGTGCCTGTTTTCTTTTCTGCTTGCTAGGGCTTGTCCTGCTACCCCCCACCCCGTCCCTGGGTCCCGGCCAAGCGGGCGGCTCTGCCTCATTGCTGTCCTTTCGCATCCAGAACTACCTGGGATTGTTGCTATCGGGTTTATTTTCATGTGCAAGTGTTTTTGAAAAGGCAAAGCAAAGCGAGATCGAAACAAGATCTGCTACTGGCTTCCTCTTCCCTCCCCCAAGAGCTGAGCGAGATTAGGACTGAACCGAAGGGAGGATTGAAAATAATCTGCTAGGGAGAGGTCAGATTAGCAGCGCTGGCCGGGATGGCTCCGGGAGACGTGTCCCGTCTCCCGCATTGCTGCAGGGTGCGGGCAGGGCCAGGAAAGGGGCGGGAGGCGGGGGGAGCTGAGAGGGAGGGTTGTGTTGGCAAAGTGCTTTCCCAAGTTTTGCAAGGAAGTTTGGCCATATAGATTTATATCGTGCTAATTGGAAACATGTCCGAGCTGCGTGTACCTTGATGGTGGTTTCTGGCAGATTTAGCGCAGCCGCCAGCTCACATCTCCGGGGCCTGGACACGTAATTCTCCCGGTAAAACTCCTTCTCCAGCCGGGCGATCTGCTCGCGGGTGAAGGCGGTGCGGTAGCGGCGCATCTGGTCACTGGCGCTGCAGGCCAGCGAGCCCTGGGAGCCGCCGCTGCCTCCGCTGCCCTTGGGGTGATCCCCCCCGCCGCTGGGGCTGCCGGCCAACGCCTCGGAGCACGGCCCTGCGTGGGGAGCCCGGAGCAACGACACACGCTCGGAGGCGGGCGGGCACGGAGGGATGCTCGCCGTCCGCCTCCCCAGCGAATGCACTTCTGCCCCCCGTTCCACCCCCATTCGGAGTTTCCGTGCCTGCCCCCGGTGTATTGAGGGTATTGGGGTGCTGACAACCAAGAAGGACCGGGGAGGAGGGCAGCGAGAAGGGGGATGAAACACTGGCTAAGGATCTGAGGGGTGCTTATTCATTCTGTCTGGGAGGTTACCTGTCCCCCGCCCTCCCCGACGCACACCCCCGTACTGGCGGTGTCTGCTCGCTGAGCCCCCCACTCTCTTCCCACACTGGGAAACCGGAGCGCCGCAGCATCCCCGGACCCTGAGCGTCTGGGAAAGGCAGATGTGCCCGCCGTCCATGTAGCACGGCTCCGCTGTCCCTTTCTCCAGGCCAGCAAGGACCCAGAAGTGGAGCAGCCAGCAGGCAGGGACTGTTCTCTCTGAGGAGAAGGCGAGGCCTTAGGGTTCTCCACTCAGCCTCGAAAGCCCAGGATGGGATATTTTCAACGAGCCTCTAAGAGACGAGAGAGGACAGAGAGCGCTCTCTAAGCTTCCCGGCTTCTTGAAGTGATTGAGGAACGGGGAGGGGGGAGAGGTGGGTTGTTGTCAGGATAGGGGCGTCTTTGCCGGGCTGGGAAGGTGGGAATAGGGAGTGGGGGCAGGGGGAAAGGGACCTGTGCGCTGTGTTTTCTTTCAAATGCAACTCTCCCTCATTGT
>VYXC01011827.1:1068684-1088685 GCA_013397175.1 Platysteira castanea | reverse complement strand
GACCCCCCCCCCCCCCACATACAAAAAACCTCGCCGGTATGGAGGACCGTAAGGGATTTCCTGGAGCATGCACTGTCTAAGCGATGGGGAAGAATAAAAATAAAATAGAATAGATTGAAGAGGAGAGCGCGTGGTTGTCTTGGCCAAAAAGATCCTACGGGACAAGCTGCAGACCTGACGCATCCACGACGGGAAGCCTGGCTCCCCTCCAGGGACGCGGGGGCCGCCCGGTGTCGTGTCCTCCGACTCCCAAACAAGTCTCCCGGTGGCAAGGGAGGTGAGGAATCAGTCAGCAAGGAGATCACACACGCAGACACACACACACACCCGATTTCGTGGCCACTCGCTCAGCTGGCGAGGGGAAAAACTCCTCTGGCAGCCCCCCCGCCCCACCAGTGCTGCCACCCAGCCCCGGAGCGGGCGTGGGGCTGCAGGCATGGGAAGGAGTTGGGTACCTTTGCTGTGCTGGTACTCGGCGCTCCCCGTGGCGCAGTCCGGGGTGCAGCTCACCTCGATTTCCTCATAGAAATCCGACTCGGTGTCCGAGCTGCTCTGCTGCCCTTTGCTGGAGGAGAGCTCCGGGGCGGGGGGCTGCTGTCCGGCCGAAAGCAGTGCTGCCGCCGCCGAGCGGCTCTCCGGCACCGTCCCTGTCCCTGGCAGCACCTCCACCTCCTCTTCGTCTTCTCCTCCGCCACCTCCTCCTCCTCCTCTCTCCCGGGACGACAAGGGGCCAGGTCTGGGGCTGATGCAGTTCCGATGGATCATCTTCTCCTGCGGCTCCGCAGCGGGGCTCCCCACTGCTTCGGACAAATTAGGCACCCTCTTGCCAACTAGAGCGCCAAGAGTAGTCCCCTCCAGAAACATCACCATCTCCTTCCTGGTTTCCATTGTGGCTTTGCTTAAGGGAGGGGAGAAAAAAAATCCAGATCTCTTCCCCCCCTCCCTCCTGCTCCCGCCCCAGCCTTGTACAAACCCAGCAACCCTCTCCTGCCAATGCAGAGGAGCCAGCGGTGAGATAGGGTGACCTTGTGATGCGAGCGCTACACTCTGCTGTGCTGCTCTGGGAGGGATCACCATTGCCCTCTTCTTTCTAAGCTGTCATCCTCAATGGTGCAGTCGTCATTACAGTACCACCGGTGACGCCACACACTGATTGCCAGTGGATAAATAGAAACGTCTGCCATTGGGAAGATGAAAGGAAGAGCCGGAGCGAATGGGCTAAATGCGTGATGCACCAGGTGTAGGAGCCTGAGATGGAGAGGGAAGTGTGAAAAAGAGATGCATATGGAGCTGCAAAGAGGTTGTAACATGCGGAGAGAGTTCCGCAGGGGGAAGCCTTGCCTGACAATTAAATAGCCCTTTGACTGCTTTAAGCCACAACCTTGATGTAGAATTGAGGCGAAGATCCCTAGCTGCATCCTGGAAGTGAGAAGATACGTACTCTTCCTTGGATGCATTATTTATTGCTGGTAATCAGCTTCCGCCTAACTGCATATATAAGGCTTCTAAGAATCCTGTGCAAACCTGAGGATAAAGAAACGCGCTGCTGACATTTGAATGTAAAAACAGCTTTGATTTCTTGCTCTGTGTCAATATCGGTTCCTATCGGTATAACTGTCACTGTTTTCTGTTTACTGAGATTAAAATGTTAGTATAAAATTTGGAAATGCGGTTATATATTTATTACTTTTCACATATGAAAAGATACTTCACTTGTCACTGTAGTTATTCTGGCTATCTGCCTTTTATCGTTTGTTCTTTTTTGTCTTTTTTGTCTTCTTTCTCTGCTGTTTCCATTTTTCCACGATTCTTGTGCTTTCATGAGGGTTTTTTGTTTCCTCTCCTTTCTTCTTTCTAACTAATTGTTTTGCACAAATTATTATATGTTTTTGGGGAGCGGGGGGGAGGGGGACTGCAAGAAGAAGGTCTGCTAAGAATAATTCAGGCTCCGAAAAATGCAAGTTATCAAGGCCAGAGCTTATGCTAGCTAGCAGATGTTGTTAAAACAGACATCACAAGGGCAACCATTTGGACAGCATTTGTCTGAAAATAAGGGACCTTATACCATAAATACAGCGGCACATGTAATCTTTTTGGCATATTATGAGACTTCTAATGAATGCGGTAAGGATCTCATCTTTAGTTAATATTGCCTCACACGTGTAGTGTCAAGTCATTTTTCGCCATCTGCCGTAACTAGGTTGTTCTAAATTTTTTTCTCGGAGTGTTATTGGCTAGTCAGGATACAGAAAACATTCAACCAATTACAGTCCCAACCCGGTAAGGAATTTACTGGCATATCTGAGGTGACGTTTATTCGGTGGGGAACAGGCAGCGCAATAGGAAACACGCTGTGATTTTCCGTCTAGCCCTGCGAGCAGGATGCAGAGAGACAAACAAATAAACAAGCAAACAAGATTCCCGGTCTGCTGGATGCATGGATTAAGGAGCACTCCTAGTAATAAGCAAACTGTTTTCAGGGTGATAAACCACGAATTTTTACAGGGCTCTGGCCACCATTCTCTCTTTCTCCCTGTATATACACACATGTATTTTTCCATGAAAACGTACATCATGCACACCACGCACTCTGGGCTGCACTGCTTTCCATCACTAGTGTTAAGCGTGCGCTGCTCCAAAGCTTGCAAAATTCTTGAAAACTCATTGTTAAATTCCTTTCCCTTCTCTCCCTTGCCAGCCTCTAGACCGACGTGTGCCCTGTGAAGACCTGCCGCCCATCCCTGTCGCAGCCGCGCTCGGCTCTGCGGACTGTGTGAGCTCGGAGTCGGGGAAGCAGGACCAGGTCCGGGTGGGTGGAAGGATGGATGGATGGATGGATGGATGGATAAGGTAGTCCATCTTCGGTGCTGGACAGAGTAGGAGGACAGCACTGATCCCGCTGCGCGGAGCGGTGCGGACCGGAGCTGTAGCGCCAGGCCAGACAAGGAGAGACGAGGGTGCTTGAGCAGCGCTGTCACCGTGTCGCGCTGGGGCCGCTTCCCACGGCTGGTGGCGTCGTTTTTGCCTTTTGTTGGAGTAGGCAGGGGAGCTGTGTTCGTGTTCCTGGCACCTTCGGGGGGAGGTGTGAAGGTTCGGTCTCCCCCCGGGCCCACAGTAGCCCTAGCCTCCCGAGGAAGTTCACCTCCAGCCTGCTTCCAAGCTTCCAAGCAGCCCTGTGGGAAGAGGCTGGCTGGTATCTGTGGGGGACAGAGAGGATTTCCGCATCACAGCGAGTTTGGTGATAGTAAGAAGAGGGATATTCATGTCTATTTCTAAATAAGACTGTAATCGGGACTTGAATTCTGAGTGCACGGGAGTGCTCCCAGAGTGGGCGATGGAAACGATTGTGGGGAAGTTAACGGGAAATCCTCTCTCTGGCAGACTGGAGCCTCAGGGATGATTCCTGTGGATTATGCTGGCCGATCCTCAGGAATTTTATCATCTTTGTTTACGAGTCACCGCTGCCTCCTTCCTCACCCCATTCTTAATTCATTCCCACCAAGAAGCCACCCGGCTTGTACCTCGGGTGGGAGGTTTTGTTGAGCCCGAGACGATGATCATTGCCACGGAAGGCTTGCCGCAGCCCGCAGCAGCACAGGCTGCGGAACACCCCCGCACGGACAGACGCACGCCCCCCACACATACACATGCTTTAGTTTGCCAAAGGTAAACACAGACAGTTAGAGGCCCGAGTGGAATCTAAGAATGGGGGGAAAGTACTGGAAGTTTTGGGGTTAATTTAGATTGCAGTAGTAAAGGCTTCTTAAAATGTCTATTTTTCTGTTCCCCAGAAAGAGTACCGCCGCAAGAGTGACTCGCGCGTCAACGAGCCAGTGACGCGGTGTGGTGGAGCAAGGAGCCCTGTCCCGCTCTCTGCCGCCGCGGAGTTTTGCCTCGCCGGGAATGTGGGGTCCGGCGCACTACCTTCTGTCTAGTGTTTCTCTCAGATCTGTCATGCCCTATTTGGAAGGAGACTCCCTCATTTGGGATTAATTTCCAGGCAGATTGGAAAGTGTATCTCTGTGGGTGTGGGAGGGGTTTTTCCTGCATGTTCCAGACCGAGATTTAAAACCTATTCTCTCTTGCTCGCTAGGTCACAGCCAGGATGCCATAAATATGCTCAAAACTTTTCAAACTTATTTTTTTCTTCGGGTTTGCAACTTTCCTGACTGATATATGGCCGAGGCGAGATCAGGACACTGAATCCCGCCTTAACGCTGACTGAAAGGTAGCCCTGTATACGAAAAACAAACGAAACACACACACCCCCTTCCCAAAACAAGGAAGTAATAGGGGGACATTAAAACATTGCTAGAGTGATATGCTCATAAATCAGGCATTTTCCTTGAAAGTGCTAAGCCTGCAGAGGGAAAGGCACGTCACACTTTCCTTCACCGCGGTTTGTTTTTCTTAGCCGGTCAACAGGGTGTCAATAACTTTTGACCGATACTG
Source organism: Platysteira castanea (assembly GCA_013397175.1). Lineage (NCBI taxonomy): Eukaryota > Metazoa > Chordata > Aves > Passeriformes > Platysteira > Platysteira castanea. Next base: position 1,084,233 of record VYXC01011827.1, on the reverse strand, counting down.
TCCAGTTACGACTAGCAACCCATGATCAGTTTCTCTAAAAAAACCGTGAAGTCTTGTCGTCTTTAAAAAAAGGAAGAAAGTTTTGACACACCGCGGAGCGATTTAGTGCCGCAAAAACTGATACCTAGTTCAAATGGGTGACCAAACCAGAAAACCTATTTTTAAATTTTTAATGGGTAGTGTTAACAATAATGGCGTAATTATCACTGTTTTATTAAGGCTATTTTTTACGACATGATTAGAGGTGGAAGCTTTGGAGAGAAGAGAATAATGGGCGCATTATTCTTGTGTGTGAAGACAAGCTGGTACAATGACAGCACGTAACACGTAAGTGGCGTTGAGGAGAGAGAGGACAGAGCCGTGAGTGGGGTGTGCCTAGGACAGCATGTAATGGTATTTACAGGATCCGATACAGGACACATTTCTGCTTCTCTGTACCTCTGAATCCCGGACCCCGGCACCTCTGTGGAGGGCATCTGTCTGTTCTGGATTCTTTCGGTTTATTTTTTGTTGTTTGTTTGTTGTTTTTTTTAACCTGTTGGCTGTCCGAAGCAACGCCTCATTGTTACCGCATGAAGTTCTGGAGATTTTTACCTAGTTAGACCAAAACCTAGGGGAGACTGCGGGGCGGGGAGGGGGGTAAGGGCACGATTCCCTCTCCTAAGACACTCAGGACAAGTTTGTCCGTGGAAACGAAACCTGCTGCTTTACTGATGTCAGAGAGTAAATCGTGAGGAATATGGGCTTTCGATTTCAGTTCCTATCTCTCCCAGACTGGTCGAGAGCCATAAAACTGCGACAATCTTTTAATGCTAAAACGAGCTGTAGAAACATGACCTGCTTGGCAAACTCCCTGATTTGAAAATAAAAAGGTATTTATGGCGTGAATTTGATTCGAAGGAAGGCACAGGTAAATGAAAATCGACAGTATTTCAGTGGCTCCCGCGACTAGACTTTTCTTTCTTAAAGATTTTTTTTTTAACGAGAACCTAGCTAGCAACTCTTCGTGCTATGCATTTTCGCGATTTCCCCCCGCGAGTGATGTCTTCTTCTGAGACCTGGTGCGCCGATGCATCTCTTAGAAACACTGAGGAGTTTCAGGGGGTGCTCACCGGAAGAGCCTTAAGGGGGGATGTGGCTTTACCGGGAGAAAACCTCAGGAATGCCAGAGGCGAACACACATTCTTTCACTGCATTTAGTATTTTGGTGTCCTGCTTTATTAAAACAAACTGGAGGCCCAGAAGGGGCAGATAGAAGCGGTGCTGTCGGCCGGGATGCCTCCCCGCAGGCTACCCGCCCTCCCGTCGGGGCGCCGGTACCCGCCCCGGCCCCACAGCCGGCCGCACGCCGGGACACCCAGCTATTTCCGCCACTGTCGCCCCCAGGTAGGCGGCAATGTCCCGGAGAGACGATCTCCCGGCCCTTCCCTGAAGGAAATGGTTGAAACGAGGGGCGTTTGCTGTGTTTGCTGTAAGCGAGCGGCGCACGGTCAAAACCAGCTGCTCTCTGCGCCCTCTTGCAGCCCCGTCGCTTTCCAGCGTTAGGCCTGGTTCTGTTCCAGATAGGCCAAACCCTGACATTTTCACCAGGATGAAGATATTTTTACACGGAGTCCCATGAACCAGTGCAGAGAGGGGCAGAGACGTGGTTCAGACATCGGAGACTGATGCTAAGAGGTGGAAATTCTGCCTAGAGAAAATGGTTGGAAAAGCCCTAGCTTGTATACTGGATCCTGGGGACTCTTTTCATCCCTGGGGAGGGTGTAAGAAATCCGTAAGGATTCTTTGGAGATGAGGGTGTCCAAGGGGCACAGGATCTTCTGGGACCTCTCGCCATTAGGGAAATGCCAGAAGAGGGTATCTTACTCCAGAGACCTAGTAGTGTGTCTCTTGTAATGAAAGGGTGATTTCCTCTTAGATTTGAAAAGGAGCAGATTTGACCCCATGGGAACAGGCATGTTGCCTCTAGTTTTCTCTTTACACACATCATGAGACTTTGCTTAGAATAACAAGGAAGAGAAAGCTGTATATGAGACAAATAAAAAGGAGGATAAGAAGAACAAAAAATAAAAAGAAGGAATGGGAAGCGTACACAAAGAGAAGGGGGAGAGAAAGGGGAAAGGGAAGGAAAGAGGGAAGAGGTAGGGGAAGGGGGAAGGGGGAGGGAAGAAAAAGGAAACCCCAGCCACCTAGAACTGGGGTCTCAATGGAAATTCTCTCACTCCTCACTGAATCTGAGTGTCCTTAAAAATAACAGTTGCGCTGATGCAAAATGCTGGTTCAGTTAGTGTACATCACTGCCTCATTTAAATTCTCCTCAAAACAAACACATATAAAACATCAAATAGGGGCATGGAAGGCATGTTGAATGAAAATTTTACATAGTTTTAACAAGGAAGAGTGGAATGTTAACCCCTTAACTTCCAGTCCTACTTTCAAAAATCTTCATCTACAGCTAGCCAAGATGAGATGGCATCATCTGTTCTCACAGTGCATCCTAACAGCAGGTTTGGCTGCCTAGTTTATTTTTGGTTTGTATTTCTGTGCATAGCCCCCAGGGATGAAGATATGAATCCACAGGCTGGATCTGTCCCACAAAAATGAAATCTCCACCCTGACTCCCTGAGCAGTGGCCAAGTGCTTCAGCACCACTGCCTGAGGGAGATGCCCAGGTTTGCACTCTGGGTACTGAACCCCCAGTGCCTGACCACTGTCTGTCCATCCCCCGTCTGTGAAATCCTTGATCCCCTGGACAAGGACAGACGAGGTGAGCATGGAGCAGCAGGCAATGTGCACTGAGCAAAGCCAGTGACCTCAATGAACTGTGCTGATGGGGATCCTTCTCCTTTGGCCCCTTGTTCCCCTCTGTGCTCTCAGAGCACATCTCTGGGCACACCATACGTGTCATGTCTCAGATAGCTGTGAGATAGTAATCAGGGCAAAAGCAGAGATGGAGAAAACTTTCACAGCGAGTCATGGGCTTCTGCCAGAGAGTTCAGCCCAGGAACATGTAGAAAATTCAGAGTTGGTCTAAAAAACTTATACCAAAGCAAATAAAATCCTTTGAAGCAGATTAATTTATGATCCTTTTCCCCACCTTCCTAGCTGATGCACAGATAAGAAGAACACAGAAATATTTCTGGAACTACTGACCCACTCCTGATCCTATCTATCATATCAATTGTTTCCGACAAACCCTTCAACTAAGTTTTTCAGTCAGTGAGGACCAGAAATGGTGAAAGGAGTAAGTGGGAAATGAGGCAACCTGAGTTACCCACCGCTGTAACGGAACTATATTAACCCCTTGATACACATACACCAGCAATGCCCAGTGTCACCTCGCCTGTCCTCTCTGCCCCCAGACACAGAGGCACAGTGCCGGGAGCTGTTTGCACTGTTTGCCTAGGAGGGCTTGTCTTTCAGGCCTCCTGCTTGCAAGGCTGAGGTCAAGGAGGAAAAATCTGCCTTCACATGGATCCCGAGGTGGGCCCGACGTTGACCATGCTGGTCCCAGAATTCCAGAGAAAATTGCAGCCCACATGGGCACCCAGTGCGATGGGTGTCTCTCCAGGTGGTCGCACGGCATGCCCAGCATGCAGGGCGGGTGTGGTGGTCAGCGGGAAAAGGCTCTGCAGCCGCAGGGAGGCTGAGAGATCATCACGTTTCTTCTGGGAATAGGGGACGTATCAATATTGCGTGGACAGAAAAATCTGGACATGTTCGTGTGATTGCCTGTTGTGTTGCCTGAGAACTGGCGTGAGAAAAGATAATGTTAGGAGCAAAGCCCAAGTGTCCGGGCTTAGCTGTTTCCAAAAGAGGAAACGAGCACGTACTGGGAAGCCCCGACAGAGAAAGGCAGGAGCTTGTTTCTCATGCAGGGCAGCAGTGCTCAGGGCATGGCGTAAGTACCGTGAAGTCTGCAGCAGGTAGCCACGGCGCACAGACGGGGCCAGCTGCTCAGTCCAGGACTTCCCTGTGCTGCCCGTCCCACGCTCTATGGCTCTGCTTCTCTGCCGGCTTCTTGCACGCTCCTTTTGGAGCTGTTCCCGAAGTCCTAGGCAAGCCTCATCGAAAAAGAAGTCGAGAAGGGAACACGACACAGTCCTGGGGGAGTGGGGGCTCGGGGCAGGAGGGCGTCACTGTCTTCCCCAGCCAGCTCAGGCTTGCGCGTGGCCTCCCGTTCCCGCCCGCGCCGCCGGCCGCATCTGTCCTCCCCGCGACGCCAGTCGTGGCATCTCCCCTCCCTCCCACCCTCCCAGACGGCGGTCCCCGGCTGTGATCACCGAGGCCCTACACTAACTGCTGTCTTCTTGCGCCCCCCACTGCTGATGGGCCGCAGAGATGAAAGGAGACAAGCCAGACCGCTCGCCCTTTCGCCTCCTTTTTTTCCCCCCGCCCTTTTTTTTTCCTTCCCCTTGTGCCAGGAACGAGTATATGACAAGGAGCGAGAAGACCAGGCAGCTCTTCCGACGACTCCTGCCCGGGATGTCGAGACGCGGGAGATTACCCCCGCCTTCCTCCTACGGGCAGGGAGGAACCCACCCGAGCAGCGGCCTCCCAGGCGGCCGAGTGGCATCAGCACCGCCGCGCTCCTACCCTACCGGGGGCACGGCTCAACAGCCCGCGGCTAATTCGCTGGTTCTTTCAGAAATTACGTCATTCTCACCATTAGCCTCCCTCGAGGTCAAGAGCGTTTTGCCCAGACTGACTTAAAACTCTTGGAAAACACGCCCGGGGAGAGAAACCGCTGTTGCAGGTATAACGGGAGGAACTCAAACAGGTCCTTCTAGGGCGGTACCCGGGGAAGTCGCGGCACATGGCAGCAGCTTGGCCGGAGCAGCTTGGTACTCTCTGCTGCTCTTGGAGGGTCTCCGGAAAACCAGCATTTGTCACAGGCAGTCAAGGGTTTAGACGTGTGGAGCCAGAATACAACGAAATAAATATGCCTCTTTGCTTTAATCACGTTCGTTGGCTTCTTCTCGGACATGATACGCCCTCCCCATTTAGATCTGTGGTGCGTGCCATATAGCACATCTTATCCCGTATGTACATACGTATATATACACGGACACATATTTACGGCATATCTGCTTATGTTCTTCCCACTCCCGTTCTTCCATTAAAATCCACTTTAGAAAAAACTGCTCAAATCCAGAAAGACTACATCTATGCACCAGTACATACATGCCTTTTACTATGGATACACGGTAACCTGTAGGGGTTTGCCATTTCCAGTCCACAAAACTCGTTTTGAATGCTTTTGGTCTTGCTGCCAATCAGCAGTCAAAAAAAAAAAAAAAAANNNNAAAAAAAAAAAAAGGAGCTGCTGAGCTGCTCCTTTCATGTTTAGCACCTTTCTTACAATATTTCTAGCCCGGTAGGAAACACGAATGACTTCAGTGAATTAACGTCCTTCCCTGGACAGCACTGTGACGGGATGATTCCTTAGGGAAAACTTCGAAACACGCTTATATTTGAGGGTTATTCTCAAATATAAAGGGGGTTATTCTCCCCCTATAGCTCTTCCCTCTAGAAGAGGACCACGGAATTCGGCCCCCATCCTTGTTTTGGGAGAGTGAATGGCAAACCCGGAGCCCTCAGGAAGCGGGACGCTCCCTCGGGCGCAGGGGATGATCCGAGGGCAGAAGGGCGATGGGACCCGCCGTGGCCAACGCCCACCCCCAGGGGTGGGGTAACATTTCAGGCACTGCAGTTCTTCAGCAAAAGCCCAACTTATCCTACGGAATCGGTGTTTTTCCCGAGAAAAAGGGAAAAAAGGAAAAAGAAAAAAAGAAAAAAGAAAAAAGGAGGGGAGAGGAGAGGAGAGGAGAGGAGAGGAGAGGAGAGGAGAGGAGAGGAGAGGAGAGGAGAGGAGAGGAGAGGAGAGGAGAGGAGAGGAGAGGAGAGGAGAGGAGAGGAGAGGAGAGGAGAGGAGAGGAGAGGAGAGGAGAAAAGAAAAGAAAAGAAAAAGGAAAAAAAAGGAAAAAAAGCCCCTCACAACTCGGAGAGAAGAAGCAGAACAAAAAGTTGCAAGGGAAACGTTTCCTGGCATCCAGGCTGGGTGCAGGAAAGTCACTGGAAATCGAATTAAAACTGAGAGCGTGTGCTCCAGATCATCCCCCAGAGCGGGAAAGGAACATGCCTGGGGGCTACAGAAGGGAGAATCGAGAGGTGGGAACTCGCAGTTTGCCCCTTCATGGGCGGTCTCATCCCATCGCGAGTGGATTTTGGACTAAGAGGTCAAACCGCAAATCCACTCTGATCGAGCAGCAACGGGCTCTAGGCAGAGTGGGTTGAGCTCGCTGCTTGCTGTGCTCAGCAGGAAAACCTCTCCCGGAGCAGCGGCAAGGAGCTGCCCGGCTTTGTGGGACACGAGGTAATGTTAACTGCGTGGATGTTTTTATCTCACACGTTCCCCCAGCAGAGACAACCAGATTGTTCGGATCCTGCCCTCGGCCCAGAAACTGGCGGGGTGTAGGCAGGAGGGTGCAGTTAAGCCCCTACCGTGGTTTTTTTCCCTCAGGAGCCTCACGAAGCGCCCTGGGAAAGCAGCTCTGGCGGGCGAGGCGGGCTGAAGGCAGCTCTGCCGGCCCCGGCCAGGAAGGAGCGGGCGAGACCCAGAGCCCACAGCGTCTCCCAGCCCTTTCCTCCCTGGCCTCCAGCACAGCACTACAGGGTGAGCCATCCTCCTTGAACCCACGGCCTCACCCTCTGTAAGGGGCCCTCTTGCAAGGAAGGAAGCGAACCAACTTTGTGATGGCCTTTGGATGGGGAATGGTAGGGAGAAATCTTTATCCCCAACCCTTGTCGCCCTCTCACCCAGATGTTTCTGGAGCTATCTCCTGCACCAGTCCCCCATCCTGGCATCCAGGGGAGGATGTTCCTGCCTGCCCAGGGCCATATCTGTCCAGATACCTGGTACTCCCCATGTAGAAAAGGTAACAACTGGTGCTGTAAATATGAAGAAACCTATGAAGGTCCCATTCCCCTGAAGATACGGGAGAAGCCCTGGGTGGGTAGACAGGATTCAAAACCTTCTATCTCCCTTCAGTGAGATGCATGGCCTGCTTGGCTGGTTAGCAGCATCCTCTTGGCCTGGGAGCACAAAGAGCAGTGGTCCAAGGCCCAGGCTGTGCAGCTGGTCCCAGCACCCGTTTGCCCAGAGTCTGGCCTCTGTGATCTCCATGAGATTTGGGTGTAGCAGCAGAAATTACTTCTCGCCCTGTAAGTTCTTCCCCAAATGTCAAAGACACCAAGCCAGAAATGTTTTGCTTTACACTGCCCAAGTAAAAGCTGATTTCCAGAAGACTGGTGGGGTTGGAAAAAATTCTGCCCTTGGGTTGGCGTTCCCGAGCAGAGCACAGAGGGGAGGTACCAAATCATGTGTCCGAGGTGGCTGCCACACGCAGCACAGAGCAGAATCACCATCCTCCCATTTAATTTTTTTTTAAATGACAACATCACTGTGTGTGCTTGTATAAATCCTCAGTGATTTCACAGCTCCCTGTGGTAATATCACCAGCCTGACTCTTATGATTTCCTCCACGCCTGCACAGTTTTAGATTTATTGGTCTCTTACATACTCATTCACAGAAATAAAAAGGGTGGGAGTGGAGAGGACTTGGTTTCTGGCTGCTCTCTGAGATTTCCATGCCAGATCCGTGCAAGATCTAGGGCTTTGGAAGTGTGGGTTTGTAAACCAACCCCTTAAATTACTGCACGCGGGTTAGGGGATTAGACACACCCTCACACGCACACATGCACATACAAAGTAATGTCTTATGAAGGGTTAAAATCTATTAAAGTGAATGCTGGGGGGAAAAAAAGACTCCAAGACCTTCAAAACCAAAAAAAATCCTGAACAGTCTTGAAAGAATCTTTGCATGGCAGATGCATTAATCCCATCTAATAACCACTCCAGAACCTCATAGGTCAAAACTCTTCCAGCTCTAAGAAATTCTAACTTTATGTGGATTAGGATGAAATCAACTGGGTATATCAACATGAAAATTAGATATTGGAAGAGCAGCTGCTAAAAGGACCAAAGAGTCTGATTTTCCAAAGTTTAGGTCCTAATCCAGCCATCAGGAGCGGAAGGGAAACCAATGCATATCATGATAATGACAGAGAATCAGGAAAGAAGTGCCCTAAATTTGATCGTTTGAGTAGGGGAGAATCCTCAGCTCATCTCTTTCAACAGGAATGTTACTGGCTCTCTTTACTCCTTAGCTAAGTTAAGTATTTTCCTGCTGATAGTACAACACTTAGAGATAACCTGTCTCCACCTCCCCTGCAAGAAATGTCTCTGAAACAGCTCTTCATGGGGTAAATGCCCCAAACGATAACAAATGGGTCTTCCTCAGGTGTCTGACAGATAAAGGGAGGCCTGCACTCGTCCCAGTGAAAGCAATTTGAAACACAAGCCAGTTCCTCATTTCTGAGATAGGAGCATATGTATGAGATAGGGATGTTCCAAATGAAAATGTGGTGTCTTCCAAGCAATGCAGGGAGATGAGAGGCACCAATGTTCCAAGAATGTCAGATGCACTACCCACAGGCTGTATTTTCCATGGCATCAAGCCTTCACACTAGTAAGAGATCATTCCTAGAGCCCAGTAATCTCCCATCGACACTGCTGGACTGGAGTTCCCAATGTGTAAGTACCAGCCTCTGGATGCACTTTGGGTGCACTAATTAAAGGATTAAGCCTTCCTTCTTTCTCTGAATCTCATCTGGAAGTCTTTGCCCACCCGCAGTAGAGTAGAAATTAATCAAAGCAATTCTCATGATTTATACACCTCCCAGTCAATACGGTGGGCGTTTGTATTGGGCTAACCAACATCTTTCAGAGGGTTTGTGTGTATAAGGACACAAGAGCACTGGTTGTCAGGGGTCTACCTACAACAGAACAGAGAAGGTAGATCTGACCTATGAACCAGACAAGTTCACAGAGTAATTTGCACTTTGAAATCTGTGGAACTTGGGTGACAGAGCTCAACATACAGACTGTTTTGGATGACTGGAGGGTAAAGTCTTGCTCACACATGGAAATGCTTGAGAACGTCCACACAGGACTCGTCGTTTCACCTCAGATCCACACCCTATCTCAGCTTAAGGTTGATTTCCTGGTTAGACAAACCTGAGCTGCCAAAGGAAGAACACAGGAACTTGTTCAGAACAAGAATGTTCACGTTTGGAGGTACTCTGGGAAGGCCATTGTATTTTAAACTCAGATCCTATCTTAATTTGCATGAGCTTTCAAGAGTAGATGCTCATTAGCACAGTGTGATTCTTTCAATAATTTCCTAGTTCAGTGTGAGTGTCTTCTGCTGGTTTGCGCTAAGTTCATCTAATCTAAATCTAAACGTAATTAAATGAAACTAAGCAGAGCTAAAGGGCTACTGTAAGTCTACATGTAGATTCTCGTCTCAAACCTCAACCCAGACCACTTCTGCACAGAGGTTGGATATAAAGAGTTGAAACTAATTTCTTTTGCAATCAAGGAGGCCTCACCTGAGCAGGAAAAAACAGGTCACCCCCAGTGTTCCTGACAGTAAGTTTCAGCAACGATGGTGTGCTCAGCTGTAAGCTACCACCTCTCAGCTGTGACAGCACAACTGATGGACACAGCACCTCTCAGTCCACTGCAATGAAATGGAAAATAGGATTATAGAAACCACCGTTGGAACACACTAATTAGTCTCTCTAATTCCTGAGCTCTGACAGCTTTGCTGACAAGGCAGAAGAGCTAGCTACCTTCAGCTGCTTCACTCACAGCTACTGTTATTAATTAACCTAACATGATTTCAGCTTAAATTAACACACAAGGCTGAGAAATGGGCATCGCCTTTTTACAGCTGGAATGAAAACATCAGTAACCTACTACAACATGTACATCAGCTAAATCTGAGACAAATTATCAATCACGTCCCTCAGTGAAGTGCTGCATTTTATGGATGCTCCTGCTTATGTACTCATGCCCACTTACGTATCTCATTTCTGTATAAATAGGTTTTTAATCATCTCTAGGATAATAAATAGACTGGGTTTATAATGGCCCAGGAATGGGCATGTCCCATATTGAATCGTTTAACCAACCATTACATGTCACTTTTCCTATGAAAACCTTAGTTGAAGTGACAGGGGTTTTTGTTTTAGTCAAGGCAGAGGCCCCTTGATCCAAAATCTGCTTCAATGCTGTGCATGCTCTGGCAGCCCTTGTTCTCCCACCGTTTCTGACTTGCACAGTCTCACAGTGCAGCTCTTCCATGTAGCCCGTTCTGGTTAGTTCAGAGAGCAGAGTCTGTGGCCGTGGCCACTCACACGTTGTATCCTGCTGTGCAGGGTGTTGCAAAGCTGCTCTAAAACAAGCTAAATCATATTCCAGCAGTGCCTGATTCTGTGATGCGGATTTTGGGTGGAACTTCACGACGTATTTTAACCATTTGAAAAACGGGTATTTTTTATCTCAGTGAAAAAAGCCCACTGTTTTGACATCATTGGAGTGTGGATGATAAATTTAGAAGGAGAGTGGGAGCCAGGAAATCTGGAGTTTTCTTCCTGCCTGGCTGTTAACTCTGTGGCCTTGGGCAAGTCATAATCTTTCTGACTCCACTTCCAAGCCTATAAAATTGGGCTAATATTAGTTACTTTATGGCGATGCAGTAGTGATCAGTTATCAGTTTTTTATGGGAAAAAACCCCAACTTTGAATATTATTTCCTGTAGTATTTTAAAGAAGAACAATGTCTTTGTTATTCATATTGATATTTGAGGATTTTAAGAACAACCCATCCCTTTATCCTGTTCATCAGGATCGCTTCACTGTACTCCTCCAAGAGTGTCCCCCTGGAAAAGGGACAAATCCAGTTTGTAATCCAATTCATCTGCTTAGGGGCATCCCAGGCATTATACAGCTGCTGTACAACATCTGAAATGAAAACAACGCAGCTGTCATTACAGCAGATTTTAACTGGAAGAACAAATAATTTTTTAATTACAAGCTTCATGACTTTCTCTTGCACTTCTATTTTGTAACAATTTCTATTTCTCCTGTTTTGACCTTGTTGAAAGTTCTTCTTTCTCCCTTTCAGGAAATCAAAATGAAAATCCCAAAACATTGCAGCTTAAACATCTATTTAAGACTTTCTCATAAAAAAATCTTGCTGTCAGCTCTGTTCTAAGCCCTCAAGCAGATGCTGTTCAGGTAAGATACCGTCTTGTGTTTCCAAGTCTGTCAGTGTTCACCAAGCTCTTCTTTTCCTACATGTAACTGGAAAACTCTCCAGGGCAGGGGACATCTTGGTGTTCTCTGCTTTATCCACACTCCACATAGTCCTATTTAAAGTGCTAAGGAACAACAGTAATACAACAACAACAATAATAAAGACAGAAAGGTATGATTAAGTGATCATTAGCCCTAACAATCCTCAGCATTGGAGGAGTGACTGGAAGCCTCCTAATATCAGCCTGCACAAAGCCAGTCTGGATTTTCCTGATCCATATGGAGGATCAGGCCCATTCTGGAACAGGGTCAGTGCATGCATTGCTGGCCACCTTACTTCTGGTATTTTGTACAGCTGGGTGGGAATCTGAATCAAAGGGCTCAGCCATAGTTCTGATTCTTTAGAGGCAGCAAATATTTTCTGTCTGCAACACCACTGCTTGGCTCTGTAACACTAAGTAAATCTAAAATATAACCCAAACTCTCTATAAAAGTAATGTAAACGTCCAAGATCTATAACCAATGCTTTGCACTCTCTAATGTTCTGTGGTAGATTTTATTGCAAGGCTTCATAGAAAGCCGTTTACCTACACCCACTTCCTGGGTAGTGTTGTCTGACAAATGTCCGTCTGGAGGAAGCCACAGCAAAGCAATCGTAACCAATATTTTGTGGAAAACTGTCTTTCTTATTAATTCTGTAGTCTCTGGCTACTCCCATTCCGTTTTCCTGATTCCAGGCCTTCCCTGTCATTGCTGCTGTGAGCCATACTAGCCAAGAGGCTGTAACAGAGCTCACATATCTCATGTAACAAGGAACTTCATGACAAGGAATGATACAGGTCAAGTCTTTGTCTAACTTTCCCACAGAACTCCTGACACTGGTTTCACAGTACCACACACACGGAAGGTCTGATCCTGCAACACCCAGCCATTTCAGACAAATGCAAGCAGATCACTGCAGTGGGACTGGCTTGGAAGGCAACAAATAACTTGTTTGGAAAAAGCATTGCAGTGTTGGGATGTGACCCACTGATACGTCTCCACCAGCTGGGAAAAGGAACCCTTCCAGGGACATGAACTGGGTGCAGAAAGGTGTTCAGGCCTTCAGCTGTGACCCGGCTGGTGTTACAGGCTGTGGGCAAACTTACAATTCATCCATCATCTCTATGGCTGTAGCTGATCAGGGTTGCCGGGTTTGCATTTTTAACAAGGCACATGCATGAGCTGAATATAAAATTGAGACAGGAGAAGAGAGAAGCAGCTGCTGGAGCCGATGACCACTGATCCTTTCCATGTGAGGGGGTAACCTCTGGTAACCCTGGCCCCATGTCATGTGACAGGGCCAGGAAATAAACCCCGGGCTCTTACCAGCACTCCTGTGCATTACACCTTTATTGCAGTGATGACAGGTTGATGGCTACACTGAAAGGTTCTTTTCCTTTGGGGAGTCCTGTCCAATGTTCAGCTTTATCCGTCCATAAATGCTAAGTAGTGTAGGGTCGCTGGGAAAGGTTCCTGCTCCCCCTTCAACCCCCGCATCTGAAGACTGTGACTGGGAAAGGGGCCCCTCACCTGCCTGTCAAAAGCCACTAATTCACTGTCATCGTGGCTGATATTCTCCTGTTTGGAAGTGGAGAGAACTTACCTCTGGAAGTCTTTCAGAAGGATCTTCCTTCTCCCTCTCCCTTTCGTATCTCATCCCAACCCAGTGTAGTAAAATACCAGTCAGTTTCTGTGGGATTTCCTTGGATGTCAGGATATGGCACAGACACTCTCAGTTTAGGTAACTCCTTTGGCAGAGTGGAGAATACTGTAAGAGTTCCTCTCCTTAACAGTTTCGACAATTACATTAATAAGGGCTCTTAATATGCTCCAGGGTTACTATAAAGACAGAGCTGATGCTAAAGTATTGGAAAAAGAGGAAATCAGGAGTTAACTAAAGAAAGAAATAAACTAGAAAGAATGCTAACCACAGCTTGTGAGCTCACAGTTTTTTGACTGCTATTATTCTTTCTTTTACTCCACCCTTCACAGCCCCTTTTAATTCTCTTTTAGCTCTCTTTTAATTACCACTTGTGGGAAAGGTAAGATGACCAGTTTGATAATTCTCAGCACCACAACGAGTGGTACAAACGAGTTTAAACTGGAGATCCTAAAAGCTTTCTCTTTGCATAAGACGAATTTATAGCTTGGAAACTAAATATTTGTTCAAAGAACTGTTGAAGGTGTTTGAGCACACAGGAGAGATGAAATGGCAGATTAAATATTTCATTTACATGTGATATGCACAGCATTAAGTCCTATCTTAATTCTTCACCTGTTTCCTGAAATCCTTTGATAAACACGAGATATTTCACCTCGCTCTTGTTGTTTTGAGTGGCTTTCAGGATCATTTAACTATTTTGTGTTGCTGTGTGGAAGTATCCTAGGAAGGGTGCAAACTCCAGTCCCTAACAGGAGTGCCACAGGCTGCAGGAGGGTTGATTCCTTCTTTAGCAGACATTTCCAACATGCTGCTACTGAATAAGGATGCAGCTTCACCCAGGAAACCAGATCTGACTCCAGTGGGCACGCAGATGCTCTGTGGATAAGCTCCATAGGAATGTTTATAAATAGAACAAACAAGCAAACAAACAAGCCAATGGCCCTCCGTACCACAGAAACTCAACAAAATTTCTTTGGTGGGTACAGGGTTCAGCAATTTTTGGGTTTCTAGGTATTCAGTGAAGTGCTTACTTTTGCATGGCAACCCATATGACACAGGCTTTATCAGGCGTTACCCCACCTCTGGGGTTTTTTGGTTTTGGGGGTTTTTTTGGCAACTTGCTGAGCTACCATGAAACTGTGATCTACAGCTCACTCAACCAAAGCTGCACAACAGGGTGGCAGAGATCCCTCCTGTACACACACTTGTGTACACAGACACAGGCACACACACACCATTGCCCTTTCTACTTCCTCACAGTACTGCAGAAGAGGAGGGAGCACTTCTATGGGGATGGTGGTCTGATAATCTCTCACAGTCTGCTTTCAGGAGAAATACATATATTTATCCATAGGTTCAGTTGATGATTTCAGCACACAAACTACATGTAAACATGCAAATTTAAGTTTCATCTGTAGTTTATTAGAACAAAAGGTATTCGTTACTTGTACTTCTAATAGAAAAGATTAAAACAGTACCAAATGTGAGCATTAGTGACTTTCAAAAGGGGTTTTTATTCTTTATGCCCTAAATGCCTAAACTTAACATTTCGACATAGCACACAAGCTGTGATCATAAAACGAGTTTTACTGGGAAGCCATGTTTTCTTCTTGTGTATCAGACTTATTTTAATTCATTCTGGGTGTGTTCCAAGCACTGTGTTAGAGATTAAAGGCAACTGCTCACCCTAATTAGCAAACAGCCCTTTCTAAGTGAAAATATTTCTGAGGAGTGAGATGAAAGTGGAATAATTTCTGTTCATTAGCAGTAGAGAGCTGGGGTGGGTTATTTTTCACTAAACGGTTATACCCTGATTTTGAGCACCTCAAGATTTAAAATGAGTGACCACGTAAAAATGAAACCCAGTGCAAAAATACCCCTCCAGGAATCACTTTCGATAGAGCAGTCGAGTTTTGCAGTAAAAAGCATACTGACTAGTAAAACGTCACGACTGTTCACGACTCCAAGCTCTCCGGCAGAAAATCTAGCTCTGGGGCACTAATCTCTCCGTCTTCCATGCAAAACTTTTCAGCTGCAGTCGTGGTGCAGGCCGTAAAAACTGTTGCTTCCCTTGAACCAAGGCACCAGAAAGTTCACGCTGTTCTAGGGGGACAGTCAGCCACGAAGCTGAAAAAAGTCATGTTCAGAAGGACTGTACCACCACTTTCAGGGTATGATTCCTCCAAGCGAGTGCAAATCCTGCCTTCTGCACTCAGTAAGCGAGAGAAGTTTGTCCCTTTGGAGTAATATGGAGTTTATCAACTTAAAATTTGAGCAAATAAATCTTGAAACTGTATTTCAGAAGTGCATTTTACACCTGAAAGACTTGTTTTAATTTTCACGTTTTCACAGAGGCCTATAAACCTTACTTTTCACCCGCTTAACCTTCGGGGGGGGGGGGAAGAAGGAAGAAAAAAAAAAGAAAAGAAAGGAGCGGCGTCGGCCACAGTAAAACAGCCGGGTGAACACAGCCCGCCCAGCCCTGACGCGGTGCGGGTGGGCCGGGAGAGCCCCGCGGCGCTGCCCGTACTCCGAGCGGGCGGGCGGGCGCGGCGTGGACGCTGCCCGGCGCGGTGCCCACGGGCGCTCCGGCCACCCGTAGCCTCACTAACCATAAGGCT
>VYXC01011827.1:1041090-1051243 GCA_013397175.1 Platysteira castanea | reverse complement strand
TTTTTTTAAATATTGCTGTAGCAAAATGGTGAAAACTGACAGTTCTCCTGAAATCCCAAACAGCCAGCCAGCATCACTGACAGAGTGTGAAGCCCACACGCCCAGCTCCGAGAGATACACTTTCAATTAAGACACGATTTTCTGAGAAACTTGTAAATACTTCTACGACATTACTATTTGAAAGAAGACCCTTCGTGGCCACGATGCGAGAGCTGGTTAACGTGAGGAGGTCGATGTGGACACATGATCTGGTTTTCTTCCATTGCAATCCAAACTGTATGTTGAATGACTGCTCAGGTAAACCATAGTGAAAAAATTACAATTACTGTATGTTTTTAAGCAATGCATTTATTGTCAAAAAGTAATAATAAACCTCGAAGGTACTGAATAAGGATTTCAGAGACATCAGTAATGAAGGAAAGTTCTGTGGAGGATCTATCTCGACAGTAAATTTAAACATCACAAATTAGTGAGGATAGAAAGGAAAATATTTGCTTGGAGATGTCTTTCAGTTTTATTTTTATTTTCCACAGATGAATTCTTGTCATCTAAACTGGGGGTTTTTGTTTGTTTGGGGTTTTTAATTTTATTTTTCCTTCTGCAGACCATACAATAGATACATTTTAAAGGACTCTGCCTATTTTAAACCTGAAATAATCTTCAAGAATTAATATTCTAAGTCCCCGGAAATTTTTAATATTTGAACATTGGCATTTCTTTGCAGTAGAAAAAAAATGTCCTGGGAAAAAATACCCAAGAACTTTGAACTGAAATACATTTTTTTTCCCAGAAGTATTTTGATTTATGTAATCTATATTTGATCTATAAGTAATTAGTCGTTTCTCCTTGTTTATTGTCTGTTATGAGGCCGCAGTAGAATGTTTAGGGATTCTTTTTACAGCACCTTTTAATCCAATCAGTTATTTCAACCAGCACATTATTTTGTTTTTATTCACTATAAAAAGCTATCTTGTAAATAAAAAAAAAATCAGCGCACTGTGAAAATGTACTTATGCACCCTTTTTTATATATATTTCTACTGAAAAAATGAAAACCCAAGACGTGTAGAAGTATAGTAGTATTAATACTGTTAATAAAATAGTCACTGTAATAAAACCTGAAAGAAATACTTTCTATTTTTTCCATTCCTACCGGCATTTAATGGGAAAATACAGTGTATCAGTCTTATAATTGTAATACTGTTGTCTTTCAGTATGTAGCTCGTGTATATATGGTGGATTTTGTTTTATTTTTCTTGGCGGTGTTTATCTGCGGGCAGGCACGCCTGATAACCAGCGTTCCTAAACTATAAATGTTTCAGTAATGTTAAACACTGGTTTTGCAGCCGCACTGGGGGCCGGGGGGTGGAAGAGCGGGATGATACGAGCGCGGCGGTACAGCCCTCGCCGGGAAATGGAGGCCGGCAGCCGACCCCTGGGATGGGGGCACGCTGCCTAGCCTGCCGATGCCTCGACGGGGTGGTGGGGGGGGCTGCGTGGCGATGACAGGACGGGGAAGGCCCGAAACCTTGACCTTGAGGGGAAAAAAGCCGATTTGTGACCTTGACTTTTGACAGCGCCTGCCGCCGGCAGCATCCGCGGGCCGACAGCGCCACCTCGTGGTCAGAACCGGGTCGCGTCCGCACCTGGCCGCGCCCGCGCAGCATCCTGCCCGCGCCCTGCGCCGAGCCCGCCGCGCCGCCCGAAATGTGGCCAATGCGTCTGGACTCGCAAGGCAGAGCGCGGAGCAGGTTGTGCTTCGCGTGCTCTCTCTCTCTCTCTGGCGGTGACAGGGCAGCGGCGCGGCTGAGCGGCGGCTGACACTCGGTGCTCAGCCGGTGTCCGGCTGAAGGATGCCTGGTGCTGTGTGAGGAGCCGCCGGCCGGCCCGGATAGCGATTGGCGGGCGACTTTGGTAGGGCACAAAGAGAAGTTTGCTTTAGCCGCCTGTCTCCTGCGGTGGTCTGTAGCTCCAATTAGAGCTATTGGGGAACCTTTACGGTACATTTAGAGGATATCATATACCGCGCTCGCTTGCGCTTCTAGCCTTACATTTCTGAAATTCAAAAGGACCCACCTCTACAGGGATCAGCGCAGAGCGATTTCCGTCCCTCAGATCTAACTGTAACGCATTCGTGCAATAACTGACATGAAAAGTACCTGCCAGGAGCGGGATTTATTTCCCAGGAGGGTTTCGTGTCGGGGGCTTTGCCCTACGTTCGGGATTTTAGCCTTCCCGCCGTGTACGGCCGCGCAGGGGCTGTGAACCGCTGTGGTTTCTCGGGCTCCGAAGCACTGTGGTTTCTCAGGCCGCGGGAAACTCGCGGCCGCGGAGCGTGGGAATTTCGGATGCATCCCTTCCGAGGCCGGTCAGGGAATTTCTGAGAGAGAAATCCCGTCCTGCTGCGAAAAGAGCCTGGGAGTGTCACGTTATTGGCAGGCGGTTTCCAGACTACGCAGTTTGGTTGTGCTTTGGGGTGACAGGGTGTCGGCCCCCTGTGACAAGCACCCGGCCTTCCAGTGGCTTGCAGCACCATGCGAGGGACCACGGGTGAAGATCCGGGGGCGCAACACCACCCGTCCATGGCGGGCCGGGCCTTGGGCTGCCCACGAGCGAGAGGAGCCACTGGGGAGCCAGTAGCCTCCACGACCTCCGCGGTAGCCCCTCGGCCTGGGATTTTCAGCGGAGCTGGAGCAGGCAGAAAACTCCCGCGCTGGAGCTGATCTAGCTGCGAGAAGCCCTGTACCCTGCTCAGAGGCCTGATGCTATGGGCTGGCACCAGAGACCTGTCCCCCACGGGCCGTACCTGCTGTCCATGGGCTGTCTGCCTCGGCTGCAGGCACAGCACAGCTGCCTTTCCACCGTCTCCTTGCGACGCTTTCTCCTGAAGGAGAGAAATTGCCTGACGAAGACCACTAGTGAATTACACTTGTTCTTGCTACGAGTGAATAATTTTGTTTATTCCGTTGTATTTCGCAACCTGTATAATTTCACAGCCTGTGTAATTATTGCATGAGACGCCGCAAATTATATGTACTGCAGGTCGGAGTTGGGGGTGATACACAGGACTGAATCCTGCCTACCTTAGTCAAGATCTTCTATTTTCAGACCATGCCCCGGAGCGATATAATTCAGGGACGATTTGAAAGAAACCCACAATGAGAACATGGCCGACATTAGTATAATTGCAGCTTTTTTTTTTTTTTTTTTTTTAAGGTAACTTTTAATCGGAGCCAGCGTTTGAAGATTATGTTTTCACACTGAAAGTTCCTACCGTTCAAATCTGCTAAGCATTTCAAGACTGACTGTGGATTAGCGAATGTAAATTCCCACTACTGTTCAAATAGCTCAGCCGCATATATATTTCACAGGGTAAAAAGGGGAGCGTTTGACTCGCGATCGCTGGCAGGAGTAAGGTAACATTTTGGATCCGACCCCTGTTACCATGTAAGTCAGCGTCGAGGCTCCGAGGCTCTCGTAGGCTTTAGGAGGACGAGCAGGGCATGTTTCCGGGCCCCGCAGCGGAGAGTCCCCGTCAGGGACGCAGGATCCCAGGCCAGCGGCGGAGCTCCCCCACCCCATCGGGGTGTCTCCCCCAAACCCTCGGGCGTGCGGCGGCGGCGGCAGAGGCTTCGCGCCCGGTCCCGCGGGGAGGACGCTCCTCGCTGAGCCGCGGCCTCCTCGTCGGGCCCGGCTCGAGGCACCTCTAGAGAAACATCCCACGGTGCGAGTGGATGGGTCAGGTGAGTAAAGACAGGGAACTCCGTGCCTTGCTCTCCAGAGCAGCGTGAAGAGGGAAGCGAGGGAAGCGGAGGTGCCGGGCGGAGCATTCCGCGGCCGTGCGGCGGCTCGGGTCACCAAGACGGTGATGTCTGCGGTTTTCCCAGTCACGGAAGATTCACTCTCCGCGGGCCTTGCATGCACTCCTGCCCTCGCTTCGGTCGTCCCGCGTGTCTGCCTACCCACGGCTGCACCCACGCAGCCCTCCGCGCCTCCATCCGTCCATCCCTTTGCCGGGTAGATGTGGCCTCGCAGCGTGGGGGAGAGCGGGCATGTAGGTGTGTGTGTGTTCATGTTATTTATTACCTTCATCTGCCGTCCAAAAGCTGTTGGCACATATATTTTCAAGTACAAATTGCTGTTGTACTACATATTCCCCTCTCACCAATCTGCCGCCAGAGTCCTAAAATATATCCCTAATACATTTTACAAGTGAATATATCACCAACGAAAATAATTAAGCAACGTGATACATTACTTCACGACGTCTGTCCTTGCACGCGATTCAGAGAGAATTATTATTTATATTCCCCACGTTACAGAGAATGTTTTAAAATGATGGGGAACAACTTACTGTGCTTGAATTGCAGTGTAGAGTTACATATGCAAGGAGTTTAATTTGCAAACGTTAAGAAAATGTGCCGGAAGAAGGATTTGGAAGGAAAACAAACACAAAATTAAAAAACAAAACTTATTTATTTTCTCAGCTTCCCTTGAATAAAAGGTTAGGTATAATATTTTAGCAGATGTGGAGAGAGATACAAAAGACAGAGGGAGCAAGTTATTACTGTATATTTAGTGTATTTATAGAAGCACTAATCAGAGTAGGAGTTCATTCCTAGTGTAAAATGTGCAATAGAATAAAAAAAAAAAAAAAAAAAAAAAAAAAAGTTCAGTTTCACTTCAAGCTCCACGTAGTTCACTTTCAGTCTTGGATTCAGAGACATAAATTATAATTCCCAGTGTCTGGAAATGTTAGCTTATAATCACCTAATTCTTGGCGTCGTGGGTCCCTCAGTTTTCCCATGGGCAGAAAGTGTCCTTATGTCTTTGGCGCGGACAGACAGGTATAACAAATGTTACACTTTTTCCCACCCAGCGAATAATCTGGTATTTAATCTATCCCCGCCTAGAGCACTTGGCAGTAGCAAAGGTGGTTTGCTATGGGAAATAAACCTTGACAGGAGCGTATTTCCGAAAAAGAATAAGTATAACTCGAAAACTATATCCTTTTTTTTCTTTTTTTCCCGCTGCCTTTTGCTCAGAAAGATTCGCGTTTTAAAACCCCGGAATGGCCTCTAAAGAGAAAAGGAAAAAATATGGTCCGCAATACTGAAATATTCAGAAAATCGCCCATTTCTTTCAGAACAACTTTATATATACATGTGTATGTGTGTGTGTGTATACATGTATATAATTATGAGAGAACGGGTAAGAATCTCGGCCTTTAGCCTATAAATTTAAGTTATTTTTGAAATATCTACGGCGTAAATAAAACCCCATTCCTGGTGCATTTCAGCATTCTCCGTGGGTAGCATTAGCAATAAAATCAAGACAGCGTTTAGTACAAAAAAAATACTGGCAGGCGCTAAAAGGCTGTTTGTCGCCATTCATAACATTTCGATGCGTTTCAATGAACTTTCATGAGGATTTGAGGAGATGTCCTTGCACGCTCTCGGCCTGTAAAAGAGTCCAAAAAGAAGAAGGGGAGGGAACCGGGGAGTGGTTTTCCTCGCGGGCCGGGGGGAATGTGGGGCGGTGGGTGCCGGGATGGGCCCATGCGCCCCTGCCGCTTCTGCAGGGGTCCGGCCGCGGGTGTTCTGGCCACGCCGTGAGCCTTTCCCTGCCCCCGGGCCCCCTCCCCCTTGAATGCAGTTGATTCATGAACTAGGGTACGAAATGCTAATGTTAATTAAGTCTATCCTATTCCCTCCTCCCTTCTGCCTCCTTCCCGCCCTCGCACCCCCCAAAAGAATTCTTTTTTCTCTAGTGAATAGCTTCAACATGGCGTACTGCAAGGCAGAAGCTTTGCCCGTTCCTAGATCTGAACTGTGATTAAACATCCCCAAAGAGAGCATCTCTCTTCCTCCCGCCGCTTCCCCCTCCCTTCCCTCCCCTTAGCGTAAAGCGCCCTCTTCTACGTAGGAAAGGTCAAGTCCTACAACGCACAACCCACGGTCATTACTGTACTGTGACCCAGGGTGTACTGGAGAGGAACGGCCGGGTGTCTCGTGACCAAAAACACTTGGACCTTTTTTTTTTTTCCATTTCTCCTACTCGTGCGATGGGAATCTGTGGAATTAGACAGCATTTTAGCCTCCTGCAATCACCTTGTGTGCAAATCGCCATCGGAAATCCTAAGAGACCAGAAGAGAAACAGAGAGAGGGGGAGAGAGAGAGAGAGGGCAGGAGGCGGGGAGGAGGGAGAGAGAAAGAGGAAAAAATAAATAGCTATAATAGTAGTAGTAACAATAACAGCAATAATCGTCATTAGCCTGTGATATCGCTGCATTTTGCCTGAAGCTGGCAGGAAGGAAGATGTGCCCCAATGACCAGATTTCTCTCCATCTAAAGGCAAACCAGCAACAACTAGAACAACAACAACAAAAAAATATAAACCCCCAAATCAACAGCAACCCAAGACACTGAAAAATCGAGAAGGAATGTTTGGTGGACTGTGTATATTTAATCTGTAAGAGAGGAAACCAAAAAGTATGCAATCCATCCTCACTGATCTGGAGATCTACAGCCCAGCGCGGGATCCTAACTGTCAGTCTCCGTGGGGATATATTTTTGCACAGGCAAGAGACTTCTGGATGCTGGGGTAAGATTTTCGTGCTCTTCCTGGAAGCGGCTCAATATTTCTCCTCTCCCCCTGCTCGGTGTTGAACTAAGCAAACAAGCCAACAGCAAACATCCACCCGTTCCCCTCGCAAAAAGCCCCCTGCATGACTGGAGCAAAGCCATTCGGGAGTCCTTTGTGGAGAGCTTCCCAGGCCCCTGCTCTCGCCCCCAGGCCCCCCACCCACCCACCCCACTCCCTTTCTCCCATGGTGTATGAGGCCGAAGTGCCGCTTCTCCTGCGGGGACCTGGGGGAAGGCGGCTGCCTGAGCTGATGCTAATAGAGCCGAAGAACCGGTTGAGGAAAGTAAGACTGTTTCTCCCAGCTTGGGTGCCGGCTCCACCTTTCCCAAGGATGCTGCTTTCCGCTCTAGCATAGGTGGGAAGCAAAGAGGGCTTTTGTCAGGAAAGTGCGCCAGGAGAGGCTGGGGTCAGAGCCCAGGACGAGAGCAGACTTGCAGATAGAGCTTACAGCTGCTGATTGTTTGGCTTTGTGCAGCGCCGTGTTGTATTGTGGAGTTGGGTCAGGCTGCATGGAAAAGCGTCTCCTGGTTTTTATCCCCGGTTGTTTTATTCCCGTGTACTTTTCTCTGAAATTATTTCAATCATTCAAGCGTCAGGGAGCAGGGTGAATGGTTGTGTGTGGAAGAAATACGGGACAGGATGTTTAACCTGTCTGCTTTTCGCCATTGTTTGTGCATATCTAGAGGGAAAAATGCCAGCCGGGCATTGTAACCTGTCAGTTTTAATTAATCTGAATTTCGTCGTAATCGCCTTGATTTGAACGCACTAAGCAAATTACTTTCATTTATTCCTGATCGTATAAAACCACCTATAGAGTCGGCTTGGGTGAGGAGTAATGGAAAATCGGGTTATTTCAAGCCTGGTTTTAGCATTCCAGATGCCTTCGGGTAGGCAAAAAAAAACCCCAAAAACCAACCAAACAAAACAAAAACAAAAAAAACAAACAAAAAAAAAAAAAAAAAAAAAAAGGAGGGAAAAGGGGGAAAAAAGAAGAAAAAGAGGGTTTTTTTAATACAAAACAATCTTGGATGGGATTCGTCTCCAGCTAGTGGCTGGTTTACATTTAAATATATGAGGATTTCTAAATACCGTGCTCTATGAACTCTTGATGGGAAAATAAAACCGAAAGAGAAAGAACGAGTAACCCCTACACTTCGCCTGGTTCCATTCGGGATGATCCGTCCGAATTCCCCAGTGTTCTGCAGTGCGGATCTGTCATGCTTATGCACCTCGATTTCAGGAAGATGTGACATTAGTATCGGCATTTGTTGAAAAGCCGGGAATGGGAAATAAGCGGGACAGTGAGCGGGCTTCCACCACGGCATAGGCAACAGCAGCCATATTAGGCTTAGAGGAAGAGCTGTTTTTATGGGTATCTTTGCTTTACATACAAGAGAAGAGACAAGCAACGATCCTTACGAGCTGGCTGAGCTGTACATGGGCATGACTGCATCCTAAAGTGCAGCACGTACTTTAAGCTCATGTTGTACAAATGGCTTCCTATAAATGTTACACAAGTACAGGTACCTTAATTATAATACAATTCTGAGAGTCCATCAAAATATGAAGTTGGAGCTTTGAAGTTGTTGATTTGACAGTCCCGGTATAGCGATACTTCCTGTACCCGCCCCCTAAAACAACTATTTATGAAGAAATGTCTTTAGTTCGGTGGGTTTCACGATATGTGAATAAGGCTCTCCTATAAAGTTAGCAGTGGTACAGTAAAATCTGATGTGTTTCTTGGCGAGTTGGGCAAAATAATTAAATAAAAAATTGAAATACCTTTATAAATCATTGTTAAAATTTAATGTGCATTAGAGAGCACCTTATATCCTATAAAATTCAATTTAGCTTAGAATCCCAGTCAATTACCTTGACGTGAATTTCTGCGGCATAGTGTGGATCTCGGTATCTCAGAAACAGTCTGACTATAACAGGCTGGTCTCGGCGTCGAGGCATTTCACTTTCTGTAGCGTTCTGGGCTTAATCTAGAGGGTACATTATATATCTCATAACTCTTGTGTGTTGTTTATATCCTGAATTGGTAGGCAGAAATTGTTCGTTTGCCAGAGGCAAGGCGATAGGGTTTTTTCCTTCTTCTCACAGAATATATTTTCTGGATTATCAAATCTAAGGTCAAGTTCAAGGCATCGATTCTAGCTATACTTTCGAATCTAAGTCGACATGGGAATGTTTTGGTGGACTTTTTTTCCCCTTTTTTTTGTTGTTGTGGGGTGTTTTTGTTTTTGTTTTTGTTTTGGGGGGGGTTTTGTTTGGTTGGGGTTTTTTTGATTGTTGTTTTTTTTTTTCTNTTTTTTTTTTTTTGTTTTTTTTTTTTTTTTTTTAATGTGTTGAGTAAAGCGGCGCTCCCGGTTGCGGGTGAACTTTGCATGGGAACCCCGCCTAGGATATGGCCGTCCGCAGGGATAACTGTCGATTACTAGCACCTCGCTTTCAAGGGACCACTGGGGATGTTCCCCTAAATCGCTGTGCTTAATTCTTCATAAAATACGCTGACACGAAAGGGGACTGATACCTACTTGCTACGAACGGTGCTAACGACACGGTGCTTTGCGGGTCTGGGTGGGAGTCGGTGGAAAGTGCCTGCTTTTCTGTACCGGCGGATTATAACGGAGGAAATTTGCATTCGCACCAGTTTAGAGCCCGCCGCTGGCTCTAGACGCCCCTCTCCCGCAGACTAAGTTTGCTAGAAGCCTCTTGCACCTGTATCTGGATAGATGGGGAGGAAAATGAGTGACTGTGTGTGTGTTTTCATGTGCCAGGAAAGCCTCTGAGAGTGTTCACGGGGAGAAAAAGAGACATTTATAGAAGCATCGTCAGTCAATCCATTTCTGATGTACTAGTTGGTCTGAGAAAACATCTTCTTACGTCCGTCTTACTGTCAAACCCGCCAGCATTGTCTTTCAGGAGCAGGCTCCGAGCAGTAAATATAAACACTTTAGAGGGGTTCAGCGCCCCGGGACCCGGGAGCTGAGGGCTGGGGAATCGGGGGGTGAAGAGACACGAGATCGTGAGAGACTCCTCGGGAGTTGGAAAGGCTCCGGGAGGCTGTCAGAACAACGAATCGTTTGTCTGCTAGAGAGCAAGAGAATAGCTGCCGAAAACATGAAGTTATCTCCCTGGAAGTAGTTTCCTGTCCTGAAAAAAAAAAAAGTCAGCAATATTTCGGCTCCTTGCAGCTACCTGAGTCAGAGAGCCCTCGGATGTTCATCAGCTCAAAGAGATGGAAAATATCATGATTGGTCGCCAACAACGGGTACATTTCTGTAGGTCCGTAGTCGTTTAATCCTAATATTCAAACTAGACGGGAGGCTTGGTATGGAAAAACCAACCATCTCCTTAATTTCAGCAACTGCAAAAGGCACAGATACTGACGGAGGAAGGGAAAGGATTTTGCTAATTGATATTAAAAATTAATTAAAGTATTCTAGCCCAGATGAATGAAGCCTTTGGAGGTGTTCAAGCCTCTGAAATAATGTAATGTGGT